>CAUYPK010044850.1:0-20995 GCA_963574355.1 Loris lydekkerianus
TTTTTTCAGCTTGTCTATTATTGGTATATATAAAGGATACCAATTTATGAGTGTTGATTTTGTAATCTGAGATGCTGCTGTATTCCTTGATCACATCTAAGAGTTTTGTAGTCAAATCCCTGGTGTTTTTGATATACAATCATATCATCTGTGAAGAGTGAAAGTTTGATCTCTTCTGACCCTATGTGGATACCCTTGATCACCTTTTCTCCTCTAATTGCAATGGCTAAAACTTCAATTACAATGTTAAAGAGCAATGGAGACAATGAGCAACCTTGCCTGGTTCCTGATCTGAGTAGAAATGATTTCAATTTAACTCAATTCAATATGATATTGGCTGTGGGTTTGCTGTAGATGGCCTCTATCAGTTTAAGAAATGTCCCTTCTATACCCATTTTCTTAAGTGTTCTGATCATGAAGAGATGCTGGATATTATCAAAAGCTTTTTCTGCATCAATTGAGAGAATCACATGGTCTTTGTTTTTTAATTTATTTATGTGCTAAATTATATTTATAGATTTACGTATATTGAACCAGCCTTGAGACTCTGGGATAAAACCCAGTTGGTCATGGTGTATAATTTATTTGATGTGTTGCTGGATTCTGTTTGTTAGGATCTTGTTGAATATTTTTGCATCAATATTCATTAGTGATATTGGTCTATAATTTTATTTTCTTGTTGGGTCTTTTCCTGGTTTGGGAATCAAGGTGATGTTTGCTTCATAGAATGTGTTGGGTAGTATTTCTTCTTTTTCTATATTTTGGAGAAGGTTGAGTAATATTGGTACTAGTTCCTCTTTAAAGGTTTGGTAGACTTCTGATATAAAGCCATTTTGTCCCGGGCTTTTCTTTTTAGGGAGATTTTGTATAGTTGATGCTATTTCAGAACTTGATATAGGCCTGTTCAGCATTTCCACTTCATTCTGGCTAAGTCTTGAAGATGGAGTGCTTCCAAATATTGGTTAATTTCCTTCAGATTTTGACATTTCTGAGAATAAAGTTTCTTATAATATTCATTAAAGATTTTATGAATATCTGAGGAGTCTGTTGTTATTTTGTCTTTGTCATTTCTGATTGATGAAATTATTTCCTAGTTAGGTTAGCTAAAGGTTCATCTATTTTATTGACCTTTTCAAAAAACCAACTTTTTGATTTCTTGATCTGTTGTATAATCCTTTTGTTTTCAATTTTATTTAATTCTGCTCTAATTTTGGTTATTTCTTTTCTTCTACTGGGTTAGGGGTTGGAATTTTCTTCCTTTTCCAGTTGCTTGAGGTGTCCAATTAAGTTGTTAACTTCCTCTCTTTCCGTTTTCTTGAGGAAAGCTATAAATTTTGCTCTTAGGACTGCCTTTGCGGTATTGCAGAGGTTCTGATAATTCATGTCTTCATTGATGTTTTGCTCCCAAAATTTGGTAATTTCTTTCTTAATCTTGTCTATGACCCATCTATCCTTCAGCATAAGGTTATTTAGGGTCCATGTTTTTGTATGAGTATGCCGATTCCTGTTGTTACTGAGTTCAACTTTTATTCCATGGTGGTCCAAGAAGATGCAAGAAATAATTTCTGTTCCTTTAAATTTACTGAGGTTAGACTTGTGACCTAAGATGTGATCGATTTTGGAGTATGTTCTGTTGGCTGATGAGAAGAATGTGTATTCAGTTTTGTTGGGATGAAATGTTCTGTGAATGTCTGTTAAATCCAAATGTTGAATGATTAGGTGTAAATCTAAAATTTCTTTTTCTCAGCTTCTTATTGGAGGATCTATCCAACTCTGCCAATGGAGTGTTAAAATCTCTGACTATTATGGAACTGGAGGAAATCAAGTCACTCACGTCTGTTAGAGTGTCTCTTATAAATTGAGGCGCATTCTAGTTGGTTGCATAAATATTAGTCATTGAAATCTCATCACATCGAGTATCACCCTTAACAAATATGAAGTAACCATTCTTATCCTTCCTTACTTTTGTTGGTTTAAAGCCTATTGTATCTGCAAGTAGAATTGCAACACCTGCTTTTTTCTGATTTCCATTTGCCTGAGATATAGATGATCATCCTTCACCCTGAGTCTATATTTGTCTTTTAAGGTAAGATGAGATTCTTGTATGCAGCAGATATCTGGCCTGAGTTTTTTTATCCAGTCAGCCAACCTGTGCCTCTTTAGAGGACAATTTAAGCCATTCACATTAATGGAGAATATGGAAAAGCCTGGTAGAATTTTGGGTATTGAGTTTTTTGAAAGTCCAGTGGAAATTTTTAATCCTTTTGCCACTGTGGAAATTGGAGTTTGATCAAAAGTTTCTGCGTGAGTTTACTTTTGTGGTGGAGGATTGTGCTGGTCATTATGGAGGATAGGTGTGAGAATATCCTGGAGAGCTGATTTAGTTATGGCAAATTTCTTCAACGTGTAAATGTCATTAAAGTATAATTTCTCCATCATAAAAGAAACTCAGTTTAGCTGGATACAGGATCCTGGGTTGAAAGTTATTTTGTTTTAGGAGATTAAAAGTCAATGACCACACTCTTCTAGCTTGAAAGGTTTCAGCAGAGAGATCTGCAGTCATTCTAATATTCTTCTCTTTGT
The DNA here is from genome assembly GCA_963574355.1 of Loris lydekkerianus. Lineage (NCBI taxonomy): Eukaryota > Metazoa > Chordata > Mammalia > Primates > Lorisidae > Loris > Loris lydekkerianus. Next base: position 2,584 of record CAUYPK010044850.1, read on the forward strand.
AGGTTATGGGTTTTTAAAGTCTGGCTGCTTTTAGAATTTTCTCTGTCAAATTAACTTTAGTGAAGTTAATTATGATGTGCCTTGGGTGTGTCTTATTCAGGTTGAGTCATGCTGGGGTTCTGAAACTGTCTGATCTCTGGATTTCAGAATCTCTTGACATGTCTGGAAAATTCTCTTTCATAATTTCATGAAGAAGAGCCTCTGTGCCTTGCAAAGCCTCTTTGTTGTCTTCAGGGATTCCTATGAGGTGAATATTAGTTTTCTTCGAATTATCCCAGAGCTCTCTGAATGATTCATTTTTGCTCTCCATTTGTCTTCCTCTTTGAGAATTTGGGAGTGTTCAAAAGTTTCGTCTTCAGTGTCAGAAATCCTTTCTTCTGCTTGCACCATTCTGTTACTGAGGGATTCTATTGTATTTTTCAGATCTTTGAGGGCTGAAAATTCTTATCTCAGTGTGTCAAAATCTTTGGTGATTTTGTTGTTAAATTCGTTGAATTCTTGAGACAACTTTTGAAATGCTCCTGGAATTTCTAATTCCAACTTTTCCTGTATTCTATTAATCTTGTTTGTAATTCAAATTCTGAATTCGATTTCTAACATCTCAGCCATCTGTTTATGAATGGGATCTTCAGTTGTGTCCACCATATCTTTCCTTGTTGGTGGTGGTGGTGTTGATCCCTCTGGTTATTCATGTTACTGGAGTTTTTCCATTGATTCCACCCCATGATTATTTTACAACGTTTGACTAGATGAGCAGATAAAGAGAAGTGGGGTTGGGGGTTCCAAGAGTAGTGCTTAACTAGCCCTTTGCTCAAAAGCTGGTACTGGTGTCTTTACCTTTTCCCCTGGAGCTTTGCCAAGGACCCATAAAGTGCTATGTCTGGAGAAACTAGGGACCTGCTTGGTATGGTGGGGCTAAATGGCTCTGTCTTGTTTTCAGCTGGTCTCTGTCCTACCCTAGTGAATCAGTTACTCTGGGTTGAAGTCTCAGCTGTGGAGAAATGCCAGCAATTAAGTCACCCCTCTTTGAGTCATCTCCCGTCCCCACAAGCAACAACTGGAAAAGGAAAATCAAACTTTTCCACAACCACACACCCAGGGTACCACTTTGCATAGTGCTCAGGTGATTGGCCCAGTTCAAGAGGTCCGAATCAATTGTCTCAGTCAGCACCTGTCTTAGATGGGAGAGTTCAAAAGGTCTCCAGCAACTATTAATAGATCACAAGAGTCTGCTGGCAACTCAGGTATGACTCACTCTGGTGCTGTGTGAGTTCAGGAGGACCCACCCAGCAAGTAGATTAATCTGGGAAGGTTGATGCCTCCTTCCCCACCTTGCACCTCTGTCACACCCAGTCACTGATAACCCCGCAGGGCTGTTACCCAGTTCCCTCCAATGAGCAGATACTCCAGGGGTTTCCACCTGCCTGAATCACAGGGAGATCTATGTCTCCTCAGCCAGGCTGCTGCTCTCTGCCACTATCTGGCAGGGGGAGGTGAGGCCTGACAGCCTTGGGTGCTTAATGGAGGCTGGGGTGGTTCACTCAGTTCCAGCCCTGCCCCTGATTGATGTTGCTGACAGAACAGAACAACTTTGCAGAATTTGTTTCTGTCCTGGCTATATTTCCCTGCAGATCAGATGCTGTTTGAGTTCACAGAAAACGACTCAGGCCTAATCTTTGCCACTACCCATTCTCGGCTGTAGTTTGTATTGGGGCAGCATGTTTAGCGGTCAGTTCCAGCCTCTGCCTGCCCGCGTTTGTCTCAGCTATAATCCTCTGAGGGCCGGGTGCATCTTAGGCTCAGTAAAGTGGTCCTCTGCATCAGCCCCACCCTGAGAGTCTGTGGTCTCTGTGAGTGTGTGTATTCTAGTTCCTGTGATCTGCCCAGGTTGGTACCTCCTGTGAGTAAAGATTCACAGGGCCTAGGTTTCCATCCCAGATCTGTTCCACCAATGGTTGCCACCAGAGAAGATGCCTGGCCTCCTCTGGTTGCCCACAGAGATGGGGGTGTGACTCTGGAATATCCAGATGGGGTGATTGGCCCAGTTCAAGAGGTAAGCCCTATTGTTGCTGCTGCAGCTGCTGCTCTGTGCCTTGGGACACTGCTGCTCCTGTATGGTTCCCTCTCAGCTGACTGTCCTCTCCTCACTTTTGTGCTACAGAATCAGCACTGACCAGCAGCAGTCCATGCCCTGTCCACACCTCTTGAGAAAATACCCAAGAATCTGGACTCCTGGGGTACAGGCTTCCAGACCTCAGAGTGAGAGTGGAGGGGCATGCTGGGAGTTCAGAATTGCAGGTAGATTATAAATACAATTTTAAACAGTTTTATGTCTTGCAGGAGAGTGCTATGGCTCCCTAGTAGGGGAAGTAGGTCCAGATTTTAGGGGGTGGTGTCTCCCATGGGATAAAATGGGAGGATGTTTAAACTCTGCTCGCTTGTTTGTATGGAGTACTGTGAGCCATTCTAATAGGGGAGGGGATTCCTGTCTGCTTGGCAATGGATTTTGTACCTTTTGTTTGTATCCCTAGGGTCACAGCTCACCTCAGCAGGGTTGATATTCGTTCTTCAACCTTCTCTCTTGGCTCAGCTCTAATCCACCAGGTTACTTGCTAAACTTCTGTCCTTTAACTCTCCTTCTGGATGGCAGCCTCTGTGGAAAGCTGGCTCCAGTCAGCCATCTTGCTTCCATCCCAAAATATTCTTATGAATAGAACTTCTTACCTGTTATCTATGAATATCTAGAATAACAAACCTGTTTTTGCTGAATTTCCATTCATTGGCTGAATAGTCACCTGAGAATCACATCCCAATGAATCCTTGGAGAGATAAATACCTTAACTAAAATAATGCCTTATGACAGTACTAGATTCTCTCAATCTGGCCCCATACTAATACTAGTCTTATCTTCCAATTTCCACCTTCACCTACATCTTCAAATCCAGCCCCCTCCAGCTACATATTCACAGCTTTGTTCATGTGGCTCTCTGTGCCTGCAATGGCCTTAGTAGTTAGACTGAAACTTACTTCAATGTCAATTCCTCTGTGAGGTGGCCACAAATGGAGTTAACCATTTTCTTCTCTGTGTTGTTTTGTACTCTTGTGGCACTTTTCATCCAGGTGTGTGTATTCTCCTATGTGATTTCTCCTTCAATTTCCGATCTCCTTAAAGATGAGCACTATGACTTATTTGCCCTTATATTCTCACATAGTGCTTGGCATTTGGTAGGTAAGCAATAAATATTTCTTGGATAGACTTATTGAATCATTCTGGTCTGCATTCTGCATTGTTTTTTTTTTTTACACCTCTACTAACAATGCCCAATAGGTGTAGTCAAAGCAGATCTCAGACTCACAAAGCAGAAGTCTATTGTCCTAGTTCCCTTGTTGGGTATGCGTCCCTGGCAACCATAGGCAGCCTTCTACTCCCCCAGATATTCTCCTTGATTCTCTCTTTTCTGCTCTATGTCTTTTTGTATTTCCCCAGAAGTGAGGATAAAAACAAAACCACTCTAATACACTGCATTTGAAAAGGCTTATCTGCTAAAACTGTTCTTATACAAATCCAATTAAACTTCATCTTGTATACTTCAGTAGCCCTCCTAGCAATGCCTGGTGCAGCTCCTGGCTCAAAATATATTTGATCAATTAATACATGGTTTTATTGATGCTATAAAAATTTCAAGGAAGTGAAGATATTTAAGATGGTAAAAGTGATTCATTACTAAGCTGTCATTTTTGTGGGGTACATACACAGGGGTGAGGAAATCAGGGACTGGAAAGTATCATGCCTACCCTGTTATGACCAAGAGCCCCCACAAGCTACTGGGCATTTTGATGCATGCTACTGTGGTTAGAAAATGGTTCATACACTCAGCAAAGACAGACTTCAACTCAACCCAGGGGAAAGTAATCCCAGTTTTGAATGACAGCATCAAAATTGGGGAAGGTTTATTTTACTGTGCCCAGAACCACACCCATGCCCCATATACCTCTTCTGGGTGGACCTCCAACCTCTAGCCTGCTTCAATTCACCACCAACAACCTAAGAAGATCATTGATTTAGAACATTTTAGGAATAGAAAGGACTTTTGAAATTATGTAGCCAAAATCATCTATCCAATTAGCTCCAACCCAGAGACCTTAGATGCTGAGGTTTACACCGAAGGGACAATGGGAGAGCCACAGCTATTTTTAATAACTAAAATAAGTCTGGTGTAAATCATACATTAACTAGGAATAGTATAACAAAAGCTTTTTAAAAGTCAGGGTTATTTATATTTGTTTTTATTTAAGATTTATCAATTCTATGTTATAAAATTCTCTTTCTCTTGCTGATTTAAGTTTTGATTAATAAAGGATGGAAAATGACCCATCTGTTGGGTATATATCCAAAGGAAATGCATGAAAAGCCTCACAGAGATAGCTGTACTCCTGTGTTCATTGTAGCATTATTTGCAATAGCCAAGATATACAAATAATCTAAGTGCCATCGATGAATGAATGGATAAAAAAGTGTGGACTACATATGTACACACACACATACAATGGAGTGTTATTCAGCTTTTTAAAAGTTGATATTATCATTTGTGATAATATGGATAAATCTGGAAGATGTTATGCTAAGTGATATATACCATAGACATAGAAAGAAAAACACTATATGATCTCTCTTATATAGAGAATCTTTTTTTTTTTTTTTTTTTTTAAAGTCAGATAAATAGAAACAGAGAGTAAAGAACAGTTACCAGGGTTGCAGAGGAGGGAAAAAATGGCTACCCATGTAGGTCAAAGCGTATAAATTTATAGGTAGGTAGAATGAATAAGTCTAAAGATCTCACACACAGCATGAGAACTATAGTTAAGCATAGTGTGCTGTATACTGAAAAGTTGCTGAGAGAGTAGATTACCACAAAAAAGGGTGAAGTGGCTATGGAGAGGGATGAATTTATTTGACTGATGTTAATTTGACTGTGATAATACTTTCACTATATTTATGTATATCAAAACATGTAGCATATCTTAAATATGTACGATAAAGTTTTTTTCAAAAACCATAAAAAGGATGGAAAAATAATTTGTTAAATTGCAAGGCTGGGGAGGGGAATCAAATCATTCAAAACATAAAGTCCATGAAAAAAGAAATAATAAAGAGGTACCTAGTGGTAAAAAGTTTGCAAACTACTGACTTCATCCAACCCTCTCCTTTAGAACTAGGAAAAGGAAACCAAGGTGAGTGTCTTGCTGGGTCACCAGCCAGCTAGTGGCAGGTCCCTATATCTAGGCCAGTGCTCAGGGGGCTCCAGCACTGTAATATTCTTGGTTTCCTTCCCTGAGCCAGTCTGTGGTTCCTGGTCTTTCTAACATCCCTGGTTGGAGCGGGAAAGCAGAGCACACTGCACCAGGAGGGAGAAGGCCGCTACAGAGCCCCTCGAGCAGCTGGAGACCAGTGACACCCTCGGGTCAGACAGTGTGAGAATCACAAATGTCCTGGGCAAAGGACTTCAGGACAGGAGCTCAAGTAGACAGTGTGTAAGACTGATGAAAGTGGCTGAAGAAAGCACTCTGGGCAGAAATAAAAGATAAAGATGGCTTCTGGTCCTGCAGGTGAGGCCCGCCTGTCAACCGGGTGCTGAGGGTCAGACTCTTACTCCCCTGACTTGCGATGGTGCATCACTGAGGCTGTGGCCTGAGGTAAAGAAGCTTGTGGTTTGGTAGAGACCCAGGAAAGACAAAGGGAAATAAAGTAAAAGGCATAGAAAGACTCCCAATTGTGTAGAGGACACACCAGCCATTTGAGACTTCCTTGGTCTCCTCTCACATAGGACCTGGTGCCTCCATGACCTCACTTAGTAATAACAAACATATAGTTGCTCCATCCTGGCCAAACCTGTGGCCCAAGTTGCCCCCAAAGGTGTTGGCAGAGGATTCCTCTAAGAGACTGCCGCCAATTGTCCTGGAGTAGGGGAACTTGGGATTCCAGAGAAAGAAACTTTAAACACTAGGGTGATAGATTCAGGGCATTTGCTGTGTTAGAGGAACTTCCATACAGAGGGGGCTGCACAGCATCCTGATGAAAGAGAAGTGGGACAAGGGGTATTCTATCCAGGTATGTCCATGATGAAGGGATCTGGGTACAGAGTTTACACGAGGACTTGATAAAGAAAATGTGGTATAGTTACACAGTGGAATACTAGTTGTCCATAAAAAATGAAATCCTGTCATTTGCAACATGGAACTCCCTCACATTCACCTGTTATCCTTCAAAATCCAGATCAGATTTCACGTCCCCTAGAACAGCATCTCTGATTCCTGCCCCTCTTCTCTCTAGTCAATGGCCGGCCTGTCTCTGTCACACTTAATGGCACACTTACCTTCTCTGTTGTGCGTATTACCACATGTTGTATTTTTAAAATCTATTTGTGCACAGAGAGCTATTTGAGGGTAGAAACCATAATCCATATCTCTATTCCCAGGATATTAAGCATAGTGGTCCCCAATACATTGCTTATTCAATAAATTAATAAATAAATTGATGAAGAAGGTCAGGTGTATGGATAGCTCATTAATAAAGACAAATGCAGCACTAGCTGGTGGTTGAAAACAGAGCCAAATTGTAGAGGAGTGTGGTTTTGTGAGTGAGTTTGTTTTATTTGACAGATGGCTAAGACCTGAGAGAAAATGGTCCCAGGAGAGAGTAGAGGTTTTTAGGATAGCGGAGAGCCAAGTGTGTTTGCAGGCTGATGGGACAAGCTGTGGAATAGGAAGAAGTGAGGAATGAGTGTGAGGAAATGGTTGAAGCAAGGGCCAGTGAGGAAAAGTTGTCAGGGGTGCAGGAGGGTGGGGGACTATGAGTGAGAGGAGGAGAAGCCAGACCCTCTCCTGCCCAGCTCAGCCCCTCCCCTGCACAGCTGCTGCCAGCACTTCACCTCGCCTCTCAACTGGGATCCCCACTTCCTCGGATACCAACCAGCATGTCCCTTACTCCCTTGGCTTCTTGCACTGCCAAGAACCAGGGAATAGGTGTTTCCTGTCCTCTCAGTAACTCCTGAACTCTCATGGCAGCAGCACCACCCAGATGTGAAAAGTTCCTCTCCTGGGCCACGGAACGAAGCCGTCACATGCCCTGGGTTCTCTCCTGGCCACCCTAACCCAGAGCACTACTTTAATTTGTTCCTTCTACTTATTTATTATTTCCTCCTTAGCTGCAGGGCTTGATGAGGCCAGAAGACACTGTGGGTGACACCCTGTTACTTTTGGATATACTAGGCCAGAAATGGCCAAAACTCAAACCAAAAACCAACAAACAAACAAAAAACCCTACTCTCACTCTGTGTGTGTTTGTGTGTGGTGGTGGTTCCAATGAGGAAGAATTTGGTTTTGTATCAGGTCCCAATCAGGAAGTCATTCACTCCATCAAAGGCACTAAATAGATTGGGTCAGAAAATAAAACAGGTCACTGAGTGCTTAGAGAAGGGTGAAGAGCTGGCTGGAGATACAGCTCCAGAATGATAATTGGAGTAGTAGACAGAATTCTGCAGAGCTTTATACTCAATTATTCATTTGACAAATGTTTAAATACTTGCTGTACACCAGGCACTGTGCTAGACACTAAAGATAGAACAGTCAACAAAGCAGATCAAAATCTCTGCCCTCAAGCTGCTTACATCCCAGAAGGAGAAACTAAAAATAGTCATGTTAAGTGAGCAAATTACTTAATATGTTAGAAGGTAATAGAAGGTCAAGTAAAGATGTGGCAGCCAGCCTCCAAGATGGCCTCCCCTCCATGATCCCTCCTCCTGGAAATGTTATCAAAACCACAAGGGGATTTTGGATTAGGTCTAGATGATCATTGCACAGAGATCAAATTATTGAGATAAGCAGGATTGCCAGGGAAGAAAGGATTTTTTTTTTTTTTTTTTTATTATCAGAAAAGACATCTTGTAAGAAGAATGGGAAAAGCTGCTTCAAATCCACCTCTTGGCTAATTGAGATTTTGGGTTTTTTAAGGATGGGTCACGTGCCTGGGGGCAGGTTGTAGTGTAACTAACAAGGGGCTGTGTGCACCAGGGCTGATGAAGGGGGACAGTGAGTCTTGCCATCAGAAGTCTTCTCCAGGGACTTCGGTATTCCAATTCCTTTGTCGTGCAAAAAAATCCACTATTTCTGGGAAATAGCTTGAACAGTTCAAGTAGTTACTTAAGGAAAAGGATTATAAAAAATGTATAGGGGTCATTAAAATTTGTTCATGGAGCTGGTTACAGAAACAACTTGTATGTCTTCCCACACTGAATAGAGCTGGCCTGTGAAACCAACAGGATATTGTAGAAGTGATGGCGTGTGACACCCAAGGCTAGATTATAACAGACATCAGCTTCTCCTGGCTCTCTAGGATTGCTTGTTCCAGCTGCCATTTCATGAAACACATCCAAGCACATCCAATCTGCTTGTTCTGGGGGAAACCAGCTGCCATTTCATGAAGCACATCTAAGCACATCCAATCCTGGGACAGGTTCATGTGGGGAGGAACCAAGGCCTATCAATAGCCATGTGAACAAGCCATATTGGCAGTGGACCCTCCAGCCCTAGTCAAGCCTCCAGAAAATGACTGTAACCTGGCTGACATGTGACAGTAACCTGAGAGGAGACCCTCCCAGTCAGAATCACCCAGCTGAAGTGCTTATTAATTAATAACTCACAGAAATTACACAAGATATTAAATGTTTATTGTTGTTCTAAGCTACTAAATTTGAGAATGATTTGTTAAGTAGCAATAGTTAACTAATACAAAAGAGGAGTTAAGGTATGGTGGAATGGGATTATAATTTTAAATAAGGTGGACAAAGGGAGCCTTACTTAAAAGGTGACATGGGGCAGAGATTGATAAGAGACCTGTGAGCTAGACATGCAAACGTCTCGGGGAAAGCATCTTAGGCAGAAGAAGCAGCCAGTCAAAGGCCCGAGGGAAGAGTGCGTTTAAAAGGTTTGAGGAACAGCAATGACAGTGTGCTGGAGCAGAGGGAAGTCAGAGGTAAGGCTGGAGACGTGATGAAGGGAGGGATGGTGCCCACCATGAGAAATGAGAACTGCCTATTCAACTGAGTTGCGCAGAAGTCTTTGTTGACCTCAGCAAAAGTAGTTTTGGTGAACTGATGGATGCTTGCTTGGAGTGGGTTTACAAGATAGCGGAAGGAAGGAATCAGATGCAGCAACTCTTTCAAGAAGTTTTGCTATTAAGGGGGAAAGAGAAGTCAGATGTAGCTACTGAGAAAAGTAGGGTAAAGAAAAGATTTTTTAGATGGGAGAAATAACAGCATGTGGACATCATAGTGAGAATGATCTAGTGAGGAAAGATGATAAAGAGACAAAAATAATCACAATTGCTAGAGCAATATTTCGGAGTAGAAGAAAGGGGGTGGAATAAAGATGCAAGAGGAAGGCTGGACTTAGTGGAGACGGAGGGCTCTTCTGTCAAAGGCAGAAAGATAGAGTATGGAACAGGTAGGAGGGGGAGTAGATGTAGTGGTGGTGAGACCAGAGGAAGAGGGTCCAGCCTCCTGTCACTGTCCACCCTACATACCAAAACAGGGTTTGGGTCCAACTAGCTTTATTATCAGAAGGCCAGTGATTCTGGAGAACAGCGAGAGTAGCCTCTCAGTGCTGTTCTGCCTCAGTTACAATTCTAATAACTTTTATAATGAAATGCAGGAAAAGCAACCTAGAAATGTTTAGCTTTTATCTGATAGGAAGTAACATCAAAATGGTCTTCATTCTAACAATGCAAAATGTTTAAACAACAGAAAGATAATTTTTGCTTTAACAAAATATCTAAGAGTATCATCAGAGAAAACATCTTATTATCAAAGTAAACTTTAATCAACCAATATCACAACACCTATAATCTATGTGTGACTACTTCCTTAAGAATCCTGAGATAAGCACCCTTACAATCCTGATGAAACCTTAAGGAGATAACCACAGGGGTAGGCTGTGTGGGGAGGGATGTGAACTTGGCAGATTGGGCTCGCTGCACTGCTTCAGCTTAGTTTCTCAGACTCCCTCTTGTAGGCTGCTTTTCTGGCTTCAGTAAGAGGCTGGGGATTGTCCGATTATTTGTCTTTGCTTATTGGAGGAGGTCCAAAATTTTTTTAGCAAGATATTGATAAAAACTGTGCATAAAATGAACCTCCAGACAGTACATAATAAAGACAAAGAAGAAAGTCCCCTGCAGAAGAAAAACATCTCAATATACCTGTTGTTTAGGGAAAAAATGGCAGGGCACATAAAAGAAGGTGTATAAACTAGAAAAAGAAAATTATGAATTTGACCAGAACACTAGTAATTCTCTCACCAGGCCAAAGGATTTTTATCAGTTCTTTAGCACATCTCCTCTATGGTTTGTGTGTGCATTTATGTGTAACTTAGCCATATGACAAAATGTACAAAGTTCTAATTCCAGAATATGGGCCTGGGCATTCTTCCATCTTCATAAAGTCCCTAGGTAAAAGGATTCTTTCAGGTCTTGTTGTGGAGAGGTAGTTGGATTGGATGGACCTCATCTGACTTCTGAAGTCTGAATGCAAGGTATCCAAAGTGCTGAGAACCAGGCAAAGGCAGAGAACACCCTGAGGTTTTAAGAGAAGGGCATACCATATTCTCTATTGCTACTCAATGTCATTCAAAAATTCCCCTCCTTTTATACCCCAACAGTTTTTCTGAATTGGGTTGGTACACCTGCCTGTCCCTTTCCTCCAGGTAAAATGTTTCAGCATGAGACTTAAAAAGATACTCCTCTTACTAGCTACAATTATTAAAATGGGAAATCATTAGCTCCAACTGGTCCTGTCTCTCCCCTGAGCGTCATTAAGCCTGTACTCAAACAGAGCCAGTGACAGCCCACCTTGAATACTCTGACATGCTTTGATATGTTTGAGCTCCCTACACAGGCTGGCTGGCTTAGTTCCTCGACCCTAGACCCTCCCTGCATCCCCCTTGTTCCATATACTGAGGAGGGGAGGATAATTCTATTTTTTGTTAAGACCTACCTAGGAAAAGTTAAGCAGCCTGCTGATTTTCTCTAAACACCATTAGTGATTTTCAAGTCTCCTTGAGTGGCTCTGGAGGAGGATAGCAGAGAAAGGGGCAGAGGGAGCATGTGACTCATGTTTGAGAATTATTCCACAATAAGGTGATTTTTTAAAAAATTAGATTCCTTCTGTATGTGATTTTCATTCAATCAAACACAAAGCTCCTCTTTATTTAAGAAAAAAAACTAGTACAATGTTTTGTACTAACATTGTGCTTTACCAAGCCTTCAAATTAAATTATAATAGAATTGAGAAAAATAGGGCTATTAAAATACTTGACTGACTAAAGTTAAGTGAGGAGAAAAAAAAAGTCATTCCTGCTTCCTCCTACATCCTCAATCCTCATCCTATCACCCAATTTGCTTCTTGCTCCCTGCCCCCAGCCAGGGGAGAATGGTATGAGGGACCTTGGGAACAGGCCCTGCCATGGCTTTAATTGACTGCCATATGGACCCTCGGATGAAGTGTGCCGTTTACCCTTCCTCCTGCTTTGCTTCTTCTTTTCATGGCATTCCAATCATGCAGTCCATATGCACTTTCCTACCATGTCCAAAGCACTATGATCTATAATTTGAGGGAAAGAAGCTTAAAGAATTGAAAGATATAGTCACCTTATAAAAAAAAATTATATATGCTGAGGTGAAAGGATGGCTTGAACCAGGAGTTCAAGAGCAGCCTAGGTAACATAATGAGATCCTGTCTCAAAAAAGAAAAGAAAAATCATGCCTAAAATAAGTGCTGGATTTAATAAATCTATAAATATAAAATATCATGTTAAAAGGAGAGGGGAAGAGAGAGAGAGATGGAAGACAGCTAAGATGTATTATATGCCTCCTATTTTCCAGGCACTGCGCTAGAAGATTTATATAAAATTTGTCATTTACTCTTCACGTCAACACCATGACATAGATAACAGACCCCTTTTATACCTGGGGAAAATAGGCTTGGAAAGGACAAGGAACCTACCCCAAATCATACAGACTGCAAGGAAGGGATTATTGACAGGAAGCAGAAGTTAGAGCAACCCAGGCTGAGGGTAGGAGTCCCTAGAGGAGCCAGGCATTGGTAGTGGAAGACTGGGTCGGCAGGGCTTGGGGAACAAAGTCAAAAAGTCGCTTTACCCTTGTGCAATGGAACAGAAGGAAACAGAACAGCTAGATCCAGGACTTGTCAGGAAGAAGACCCTTAAACTTACTGGCATCCAACAGTTACTAAAATCTTCTAGACTGAAACCATAGTGACCTGGCCCTTGGAGAACTGCTTTTATTGAGCTAGGCTTTGCTGTGGTCACCCCTAATGAGCTCCATTCCTATGCCTACCCTAAGAATTATTGCTGAGGGCCCTCTTCATTACATTACACAAAATTGTCTTTATGACATGCTTTGAGAGAATTCTTCCTGGCTTTAGTATTGGGATCAGGGTGTAGTGCTGTGTTTTAACGCACAGTCCCTATGACATGGGCAGTTAATGAGCTCCTCTCTTCTTATCTCATCTCCAGTGAGCTTGGCAACTGTTGGCGGCCCAGCAATAACCAAGAGTTGGGATTCTTAGGGATACATTATTTGTATTGCCCTTATTCCTCACTCTTGTTTCTCCTTACTTTTGTTCATCTACCTTTAATTTAATCTTAATCAACTGTATCACTATAAGAACCTTAAATCTTTTTCCAGAATAGGGAAGAGAAAGGGGAAGGAAGATCAGAGACTACAAAAAAACCAAAAGAACTACGAAGGCAAAGTCAGAAAGGATGGCCAGTTCTTCATAAGCACAGGGTAATGAATAAGATGGAGCAAAACAAACCTCAAGGAGACCAAATCAGAGCTAGCCAATTGCAGGAGCCATAAAGCAAGCTGTGATGTTAGGAGGAGCAGAGTGCTGTGTGAACCATGAGCAGGGACCATTTGACCCACACTTAGACAACTAGTGTAGCAAGAGAAACGGAGGAAAATATCATTTCTGTGTTGCTATTCATTACTCAGAAGTTTCAGAAATGCTAGTTCACTAATATTACCCTAGGATTGATCTTCTGCTTCTGACAGGTTCAGTAATCTTGCTAGACCTATGGCATCAAAATATATATATTTATGTAGCCTGGAAGTGCTCAAAATCTCTCTCACCTTTCCATAAGTCCTATCTCATCCCAGAACACAGAGGTGCCAAACTCTTGCTTTCACCTCTTGTCATCTTCTTACTCAATTCTCCAGGAATAGCAGCTCATTCCACATGCTGTGCCTTAAATGTACACATACCCACATTCCTTAGCTTCCCAAACGTGGCTAACACTAGTCCAAGTGTGTCATAAATGCCTTTGGAAGAGGGCCATACAACAGAGAATAGCTGACAAATGCTGGTACATCACCACGCCCAAAATTTAGGCTCCACTTCCACCAGACCAAAAGGTCTCCCCTTTTTTCCTGTCCAGAGCCCAGCTCATTTCTCTACCTCTATAGATGGGAACATCTACTGTATTTCATGTTCTTATAGGGTACATTGTGGTCTCTATTTTGTGACAAATATGGCCTACTCTAAACTAAATCAAACCAAGTGGCACAATGAGCATGTAGCCCATGTCCTCTCCAGTCTGCTCTCTGTTGTGCAGCAGAGACAACTAGGCCTGTGAATCACACCTGCCATTTCTCAGCCTCCTGCTCTTGGCATGAAAATGCTCAAGAAAAAACCCTGTGCCTTTTATGCACACCAATTTTGAAAATATCAGAGCTCAAATCTGGATGTAGAAAAAAAAGTTCTAATTCTGCAGGTAGCAAAGTTACATTCCAGATAATAGATCCAAATATAACACTTAATGTCTCTGAAGTAAATGTCTCTCAGGACAATGAATGAATATTTACCTTACATCTGCCTAATCAAAGAGATCACTAAGACTAGGAAAGGGTCTGGTCTTCTCAAAAACACCCTCCAGATGCCCCACCCAAGAGTGCAGAGGCTGCTTGCAGACCCCTAGTTGGCAGTTTTCCAATTATATCCGTGCTGAGATCTACTTTTTCCTTGGCAACCTATTAAAAACCCCTTTATGACTCCATTGTATGTGTTTTTGATGCTGGTTCTAACATCCTTCAAGGCAGTAAAAAATTTTACATACAAAGTTTCAATACGTGAAAATGCTCAAACCAGCTGATAAGCTAAATAATTATTGTCATAGCATTGCAGTGATATTGTGCATATCACAGTGATACTGTGATATTTTGAAATATATGCTTTTTAAATAAAAATTTGATCATTTTAGTTTAAGGTTGTGTTGCCATATATGGTTGGCTTAAATATGAGAATAAGTATTTTTAAATTTAATAATAGACAGCAACTGAGTAATAAATCAATCCCTGAGAGAGTGAGTCACTCCAGATATCGTATAGACTAAAATAACCATGTGAGTTTAATTGACATAAGTCAGCCATCTTAAGCTTGGATGCTCCTGCAGGAATGATATAGATGCTTTGAAGCTGACGACCAGACCCCCATTCATGATGAGCTCCCAAAGTGGGCTGAGGAGAGTGTCAGGTTCCCAACCCTGCCAGGATTAAGGGCAAAGAAGTCAGAAAGATGCGACCAGGTCTTCTCGGCAAGACAGAGGCTTCCAGTCTCCATTTTATACAGCTGTATCAGCTCTGTGATTAGCATCTCATATCCCAGAGGATCACCCAGGCAATATACAGCAAGATATATATACACATACATACATATATATATACACAAACATGCATACATATACACCCACATACAGTTTTTTAAATTCTTTAAAAAAATTTTTTTTCAACTTTATTCCCCCATAGATTTTTCTTTTTTTCTCCTTTTTTCTCATGTAATTATAATTTTTCATTGTTTCCTTCTATAATAATAAGGCTTCATTTTTGCTAGTTTTCCTGCTCATTATTATTGTTCCCCCAATTTTATCCCTTACGGGTTTTTGTATTATTTTGATTTAAAGTATTTTTGTTTTTCTTCTCTATTTTGTAGGGTCACATGTCTGCTCAGGCTGGCAAAGGGACCTACCCAACCCAGCCCCCCAGAGTTTGGAATTTGTGGGTGTGGGTCAAAGTACCCTACTGTACACAACTATTACCCTTGTCTCTCTATTTCTGTTCCTTTCTTCCTTTTGTCAATCTTCCTTTTTACTCCCTCCCTTTCCTTTCTCATTTCTCTTTTCTTATCTTTTATCCCTTCTTGCTGTTTACTCTTCTCTTCTTTTTAGTCCTATGCCAAAAGGACACTTCAACATCTTAGATCAGAGGCACAGTAACTTAAAAAGCAGGAAGAAGTTAAAGGAAAAAGCAGGGGAAGGAAACAGACAAAAAGAAAACACTCATGAGGAAGAAATAGCAGAAAAGTCCTGGCAGCATGAAAACAGAACAGACCTCCCCAACCCACCCCAAGGGATCATGAGGTAGCTACTGCAGAAGATTCTACCTATAGAAAAATGATAGAAATGACAGAAAGCAAATTTAAAATATGAATCATAAAAACAATGAAGGAAATTGCTGAGAAAGTGGAAAATAACCAAAAGGAAATTCAAAAACAGAATCAAATAAGAGATGAATGAAATGAAGAATATAGAAAGGATATAGTGGAGTTTAAGGAACTGAAGCAATCAGGCAACTTAAAGATGCAGTAGAAAGTATCAGTAACAAATTAGACGATGCAGAAGAAGGAATCTCAGAGGTAGAACATAAAGCTCTTGAGCTAACACAGGTAATTAAAGAGACAGAAAAAAAAGAGAGAGAAAGAAGAATGTCACTGACAGAATTATGGGACTTCATGAAGCATTCATACATACAAGTTATAGGTATCCCAGAAGGGGAAGAAAAACACCCCAAAGGAATGGAGCCCTACTAGACAATATCATAAATGAAAATTCCCCAAGTATTACCAAAGATTCTGACACACTTCTTTCAGAAGGATATCAAACCCCAGGTCATTTCAATTCAAACAGAGTTTCTCCAAGGCATATTGTTATGAACCTGTCCAAAGTCAAGATGAAAGAGAAGATTCTGCAAGCAGCCAGGAGTAAGCACCAATTGACCTACAGAGACAAATCCATTAGTGTGACAGAGAACTTCTCAAATGAAACTTTTCAAGCCAGAAGAGAATAGTCATCTACCTTTAACCTACTTAAACAAAACAATTTTCAGCCCAGAATTCTATATCCTGCTAAGCTAAGCTTTAAAATTGATGTAGAAATCAAATCTTTAACTGATATGCAAACATTGAGGAAGTTTGCCACAATAAGACCCACTCTACAGGAAATAATTAAACCTATTCTACACAATGACCATGATAATGGACCACCAACAAACTAAACAACCAGAAACTAAAGAACAAAAGCTAGCTTTCACAATGATGCAAAATATAAAATTAAGCAATGAACTTTCACAAAATAAGATGAATAGAACTCCACCACACATCAATCTCAATAAATGTTAATGGTTTGAATTCCCCACTGAAGAGGCATATGCTGGCTGATGGGATTAAAAAAAAAAAAAAAGCACCAGTCATCCATATGCTGCCTTGAAGGACAAAGTAAAACACAGGGTTAAGGGATGGAAAACAATTTTTCAGGCAAATGGAAATCTGAAGAAAGGAGGGGTTATAATCTTATTTTCAAATACAAGTGGATTTAAAGCAACTAAAGTCAAAAAAGACAAAGATGGACACTTCATATGGTCAAGGGATCAATACAAGAGGAAGACGTTTCTGTTGGAGTCCAAATGCTAGGTCACTGGCTCTGGCCCATGAAACTGCCAGGACACGAGCCACTGTACAAACTTGCTTGGGGTATGGCTCCCCATAGGTGCCAGGGAGTGTGTTGTCTCAGTCAGGTCAGAGGTGCCAGAGTGCCTTAAAGGTATAGCAGTCAGTTTTAGTAGGAGCCTTGACTTGCTTCTCCCATGACTATTTATAGAAGTGATCCTGTGGCTATTTACACCACAGGTGTGGAGACTGCCAAGCAATGATGTACGTGCTCTTGTGCTTTTTAAGGAGAGCCCAGTCCCTTCCCTGTTCCCTTATTACCAATGTATTTCTTTTCAGGTATCTCCTACACATTTCAATTCTAAATATTTATGCACTCAACTTAAATGCTCCCAGATTTATAAAACAGATCTTAATTAGTTTGAGTAATATTATATCTTACAGCACCATAATATCAGGGGACTTTATTGCTCCTTTTACAGAGATGGACAGGTCCTCTAAACAGAAACTAAACAAAGATACAAGGGACTTAAACGTGACCCTAGAACAAATATGCTTAATAGACATACACATACCACTCCAGCTCAAAGCTAAAGAATATACATTCTCCTCATTGGCCCATGGAACATTCTACAAAATAGATCATACCCTAGGACACAAACCAAACTTCAAGAAAATTAAGAGAATTGAAATTATACCTTGTATTTTCTCACACCACAAAGCAATAAAGGTGGCACTCAAATGCAAGAATAGTTTTCATTCATGCACAAAGGCATGGAAACTAAACAACCTTATACTGAATGACAGTTGGGTCAAGGAAGAGATAAAAAAGGAAATCATTAACTTCCCTGAGCATAACACAATGAATACACAAGCTACTAAAACCTGTGAGACACTGCAAAGGCAGTCCTAAGAGGGAAATTTATCACATTAGATGCCTAAATCTGAAAAACAGAAAAAGAATACATCAACAATCTAACAAATTGTCTTAAAGAAATGGAAAACAGTTCAAGACCAGCCTGAGCCAGAGCGAGACCCCATCTCTAAAAATAGCCAGGCGTTGTGGCAGGCACCTATAGTACCACTACTTGGGAGGCTGAGGCAAGAGGATTGCTTGAGCCCAAGAGTTGGAGGTTGCTGGGAAAGAGTGAACGCAGTCCCCCACTACCACAAATTATTCAATTGAGTTTCCCACATTTGGGTAAATCTCAGGGGTCAGCACATCCAGAGTGCAATGGATAAGCCTCGCCCTTGGAAAACCATCATTGTGATCATGGTATCTCCCCTGCCAGCTCTTGGTTCTACAGCAGCTGTCTGAGGAAGCAAGGAGAGATCCAGCAAGGATGGGCTGGAACTCCAGCTGCTGGGAGTCAGCAAGGGACTTCTGGATCCCAAGAGGATGACAAAAGCAGTAGAAAACTGGCAAGCAGTTGGGTGTGTTCAATGGACCTAATCCCACTGGCAACTGTAATTACAAACAACAGTGAGACTGCAAACCGGAAAGGCCTTACCTGTGAACTGTTTTGGTGTTTTTGGACTTGGCACTCAGTTGAACTGCCTTGGGGAGAGCTTGAGCAGGAGTGCAGAGAACTTTGGGCATTGTCTGGGGCCCCAGACTGAGC
>CAUYPK010044851.1:0-14372 GCA_963574355.1 Loris lydekkerianus
GGGGAAAGGGAGGGGAGGGAAAAAAGGGAGGGAGATTGGTAGGATTACACCTGTGGTGTATCTTACAAGGGTATATGTGAAACTTAGTAAATGTGGAATGTAAATGTCTTGGCACAGTAACTAAGAAAATGCCAGGAAGACTATGTTAACTATTGTGATGAAAATGTATCAAACAGTCTATGAAGCTAGTGTATGATGCCCCATGATCATATCAATGTACACAGCTATAATTTAATAAAAATAAAATAAAATAAAATAAAAAATAAAAGCCAATGTGGTTCTCTAGCAAAATCATCCAACCTTTTAAAAACCTCAGCAATCTTACTGTTCTGTGCAGACCTACATAATATAAGCAATCTGGAATGAAAAAAAGGGAGAAGCAGACAGTACATTGTTTTCCATACCCTGATTCATTAAGGTGTGTGAACTCAAGGGAGGATATTGGCTGCATTATTCAGAACATATGGGAGCCAATAAAAGGAAAAGACCACAACAATAAATACTCATGTTTGGAGAATAACAGCCAAAATACACTGTGAAATACTTCACTGAGTTCCTGGATAGGCTGTGATTCTAAGCAGCTAGAGGGAAGGAGATAGCCTTCTTCACCTCCACATCACTTAGTGTATGCACCAGGCTCAAGAAGTGCAGCTCAGTCACATTAGTAAAGATGCTCAGTAACAAATTATTTTTACAGCAAGAAAAAAAGATTGTTATTGCTGTAAGTCACAGTTTAAATTGCCAAATAGATGAGAAAACAAGTTTGCACGTTATTTAGTAGAAGAGAATCTCTGAATGGCAGATGCTTGGGGTGCAGCTGTCAGGAGAGAGAACAGGAGGATTCTGAAGATGATGAAGGGCACAGGAGGGTCCTCTACACTCCCTGAAGAGTTACACACAAATGACTGGGAAGTACTGTGTTGATGTATCCCAACCCCACTCCACTCAGGCCAGCCTCTCTTCTCCACAGTAAGGAGGAATTGGGCTGTAAACCCATGCATTACATCCTCAAGGTTCTCTTCCCCTGTTGACCTTTTTGTAAAACCAATGGTCACCAGGTAGTCAAGGTTCTCAACAGCTTCCCAGCAGACCTTGCTGGTCACCAATGATTAATGGATAAAAATTGTATCCCCCAGGAAAGGAAATGGCTTTTTCATAATGATGCAACAAATATCTACAATTACCGCTACTAGAAATGACAAAATAAAAACTCCAAAAATCTACTTCTCCATAAAGGCAATGATAGCACTGGCAAAAGTAGTCAGAATCAACTGCTCTGGAACTCAATAAATTAATCAAAAATTGTGCAACAATACAAGGAGTGTTTATTCAAGGGGAAAAATAGCGGAATATCAATAAGCAAGTCTTATGGCATTTTAACTTGCCTCATTCCCATCCCTCTCCCTCAGTACTAAGGCAGATGGTGAAAACCAGCAGCCTAGCAGCCATTGAAAGGGACAGAACAGAGCAAAAGTTCTCTAAAAGCCAAATTCCCAGAAAAATGTCACTAATTGTCCTGCCTGAAAACTCACACTCCCACAGCTTTAATTTATTTAACTTAAGAGCTCACTTACTATGAACAGCTTTTTCCCAAGGCATTTTTTGAAAACAATCAGAGGTAATTGTTTAATATCTCAGCTGTCTGAAGCAGCAAAAACAGTTGGAGCTGTTAAGAAATAACAACAACAAAAAAAAAAACTTAAAAGGAAAACTGGAAAATGAGATGTCCACAGGGAACTTTGAAAATCTCCAATGTATGTCTGAGAATCTAGAAGGGCATATGCACTTGTAGTATTGTGTGCATGCCCAGGAAAAACATAAGAAGACCAGACATTAGGTTTTGTTTTGAACAAAAACATTAAATCTATTTTCAAATATAGTCAGGGAAATAAAAGAAACTATTTCCAAAGAATGAAAAGTAAAGTATGAGAATGTTGTCTACCAAAATAAATAAATAAATAAAAGAATTACAATTTTTTAAAAAAACAGTAATTACCAAAAATGAAACAATGAAAAACCCTGAGTTGAAAAGGTTAACTAAAATTAAAAATTTATAAATGGATCCCTACAGCAGATTTGAAGCAATAGAGGAAATAATAAGTAAACTTGAAGATAGGTCAACTGACATTTTCTGGTCTAAGAAAAAGAATGATGTAAAAAGAAGAATGAAAAAACATGAACAGAGCCTCAGAAACCTATAGGACAGCAAAAAGAGTAAGAACAGTACATAACAGGCATCCCAGAAGGAAAGAAGTAAGGGAGAGGGAATAAAGTATATTTGAAAAGATAATGGCCAAAAACTCCCCAAATATGATTTTAAAAAAGAAAAACATAAATCTCAACATCCAAGAACGTCAATGAAGTCCAAATATGATAAACTCAAAGAAATACCCACCAAAACATGTACATCATAATCAAACTGCTGAAAGACAAAGAGAGAATCTTAGAGCAATGAAAGAGAAATGACTCATCATATACAAGAGGTACTAAGTAAGATTAAAGATAAATTATAATCAGAAACTACAAAAGCCATCTATGGCACTGGATGACATAGAAAAAAAGATGAAAAATAACACTGTCAACCAAGAACTCCATATCCAAACTATCCTCCAAAAGTAAAGAAATTAAGTTATTCCCAGATAAACAAAAACTAAAAAAATTCATGCTAGCACCTTTTCATAGAAGCTAGAACCTTTTCTAATTAAAATCAAAGAACTTTGGACAATAACTCAAGTCCACATGAAGAAATAAAGAACACTAATCAAGGTATGGATATAAAGAAAGAAATAGAAATGTAATTTTTTGTTTGTTATAATATTTGAAAGATAACAGCATAAAATAATAATCATAACACTGTTGATGAATAAAAAAGGCATAAAGAGGAATTCATATGCCATTAATGGCATAAAAAGCAGAGAAGAGCTGTATAAAAGTTCTTTTATAGCATTCAAACTAAGTATTGATATGAATTAGATTGGATTTTTTTTTTTTAGTTTTGCTTTTCTGAGATAGGGTCTCACTCTGTTGCATTAGGCTGGAGTGCAGGGGTACAATCATACCTCACTGCAACCTTTAACTCTTGGGTTCAAGCAATCCTCACACCATGGCCTCCCAAAATTCTGAGATTACAGATGCTGTAAGCATCTGTAAT
This sequence comes from Loris lydekkerianus, assembly GCA_963574355.1. NCBI lineage: Eukaryota > Metazoa > Chordata > Mammalia > Primates > Lorisidae > Loris > Loris lydekkerianus. Next base: position 3,152 of record CAUYPK010044851.1, read on the forward strand.
CTCAGTGGTGAGGTTACATTACACCTGACCAGAACAACATTGTTATAAATTAAAATGTTAATTGTAATAAATAAAAACAAAACTAGAGGCATCATGTTACCAGACTTCAGGTTATGTGACAAGACTACAGTGATCAAAACAGCATGGTGCTGGAACAAAAATAGAGATATAGATCTAGGGAAAAGAACAGAGGACCTAGAGATAAAACCAGTGACATATTGCCATCTGGTCTTTGATAAACTAGACAAAAGCATACACTGTGGGAAAAAATCCCTATTTAAAAAATGTTGCTAGGAGAACTATAATAGCCACATGTAAAAGACTGAAACTGTACCTGCACCTCTTACCAGCGACAAAAATTGCCTCTTTCTGGATAAAAAAATAAGGGTATATGTGAAACTTAGTAAATGTGGAATGTAAATGTCTTAGCACAATAAAGGAGAGGGTGCCTGGAAGGCTATGTTAACCAATATGATGAAAATGTGTCTAACGGTCTATGAAACCAGTGTATGGTGCCCCATGATCCCATTAATGTACACAGCTATGATTTAATAAAAAAAAAAAAAAAGATATGAAATAATAACAATTCTAGAAGAAAGTGTGGGAAAAACTCTTGATGACATCAGCCTGGGAAAAGATTTTATGAAGAAGACCCCCTTGGCAATTAGAGCAACATCAAAAATAAACAAATGAGACATGATTGAACTAAAAAGCTACTGTACAGCTAAGGGCACAATAACTAAACAAACAGAATTCAGAATGGGAGAAGATATTTGCATGCAACAAATCTGACAACTAGAATCTACAGAGAACTCAAACTAACCAACCTGAAAAGACTCAACAATCCCATTTATAAGTGAACAAGAGACATGAACAGAACCTTCTCTGAAGAAGACAGATGAATGTCCAATGCATGAAAAAATGCTCATCATCCCTAATCAGCAGAGAAATACAAATCAAAACCACCCTGAGATATCACTTAATCCCAGTGAGAATGGCCCACATTACAAAGTCTCAAAGTCTCAAAGATGCTGGTGTAGATATGGAGAGAAGAGAACACTCTTATACTGCTGGTGGGACTGCAACATAATACAACCTCTTTGGAAATAAGTATGGAGAATCCTCAAAGAACTCAAATTAGACCTCCCATTTGATCCTGAAATCCCATTACTGGGCATCAACCCAGAAAAAAAAAAAAATCATTTATCATAAGGACATTTGCACAAGACTATTTTTCAACAGCTCAATTTACAATTGGCAAAATGTGGAAACAACCTACATGTCCACCAACCCAGGAATGGATTAACAAGCTGTGTACACCATGGAATATATGGAATACTATTCAGCCACTAAAAAAGATGGAGACTTAACATCTTTTGTATTAACCTGGATGGAGTTGGAACACATTGTTCTTAGTAAAATATCACAAGAATGGAGAAACAAGAATCCAATGTACTCAGTTTTAATATGAAGCCAGTAGACAATCTATTAAACACCCACATTAACAGAAAAACTCAACTCAAGATGGGGACAGAGGAACAAAGGAGTGGGAGGGGGAGAAGGGAGGGGGATAGGGCTGCTTGAAGGGCACAATGTTAGGGTGGATGGCACCTCTAGGGGGCAGGACATGATTATAAGAGGGATTTTACCTAATCCTTTGTACCCTCCATAAAAAAAATTAATAAAAGACAATGCAATTGCCACCCAAAACTCACCTATGATGATGCATCATTGCATAGTACATCAAGAAATTGTATGTACAGAAGTTTTTAAAATAGACAATGTCATGAAGACTATGATTTTCACTCAGGCCAAGGAATTGAATCATCAGCATTTCCAGGAATTCCTGAGAAGCACTGATGCTGAATATGGTGGCATCGTTCACTTATCAGAAGTAAGTAAAAGCTAAGTTGGGGTAAAATGTTGAAAAGATTTTACAACTTGTGACATGCTATCAAGTCTTTATAGTGTCAAAACCTAAATTTGTGCCAGAACTTGACAATGAAAACTGGCTTATAAATTGCGCATTTTTAGTGGAGTTAACCACTAGTTTAAATGAGTTAAACTCTGCATCTTCAAGGTGAAAATCAACCTATCAATACCATATTTCAAACCATAAAAATGTTTCAAGTGAAACTGAAACTATGGAAAACTCAAATTAAGACAAATAATTTTATGCATTTCAACAAATTGGCTAAACACAGTCCTGTGAACACAGAAAAATAAGCAGCTGGACTTTTATAGATCCTGTCTTCCAGAGACAAATATCTCTCACTTCACAGTCATGGCTTATGCATGTCATCACTTTTTGGCAGCACCTACATTTGTGAGCAACTATTTTCAAGAATAAAGCACATTAAGAGTAAAATTAGAACCAAAATATCCGATGAGCACCTTGAAAAATCACTGAGAATTGCAAGTACCTCCATCAAACCAGACACTGATGCATTAGTTTCTCAGATACAATGTCATATATTCTACTAGTTTTGTTGTCCACTTGTCTTTTACTTTTATAATTAAAAAATCAAAAATAACAAAGACATTTTATTACTTAGATATATACATGTTCTATATTAGTGATTGCAAACTTGGGACCTGGTTGATGATTTTACAAGACTCTCTGAATGGGCTGCTCTACCATTTGGATTATTAAGTGAGGATTTGTGCTTATCTATGGTGGCAGATATCACAAAAATTATTCTTGGACCTTTTCCTTGCTCATGATCTTTTGTTAGTGTTTGTGTATCTAACATGTAGCCCAAGACAACTCTTCTTCCAATGTAGCCCAGAGAAGCCACAAGTTTGGACACTCCTGCTTTAGAGTGTAAGACACTTCATAGTAGAAATTAAAAATTATGGAAAAAAGGAATATCATGTCTAGGGTGTTCCACAGGCTGCATGAATATTATCTGAGGACTGCTTTGCTTATCTCTGTTGTTGTACATCACAAAAAGTATACACTGACCTTTTCTTTAGCTCATCAGCTTTTGTTAGCATTTGTGTATTTACTATGTGGCCCAAGATAACTCTTATTTTTCCAATGTGCAGCAGACAAGAAAAATAGTTATACACCCCTGAACCATAACCAAAATAAACTTCAAGACCAATAATTTGTTACTAGAGATCCTTTATTTTATAATAATAAAAATGTCAATCCATAAAAAAATATATGCACCTAATAACAGAGTCCTAAAATAAATGAACCACAAACTGACAGAATAGAAGAGAATATAAAATAATTCAACAACAATAGTTGGCAAAGTCATCATCTCATTTGCAATACTGGATAGAACATAGAAGATAAAATCAATAAGGATACAGAAGACTTGAACAACACTATACAACCAATTCTAATAGAACTCTCCACCCAACAAGAGTAGAATATACATTTTTCTAAAGCACATACGGAACTCTTACCAGAACAGACCATATGTTATTAGTACATAAAACAAGTATCAATAAATTTAAAAGGGTTGAAATAATATCAAATATGGCCTCTGACCATAATAGATGAAATTCAAAATCAACAATCAAAGCAAATTTGGGAAATACACAAATGTGTGTAAATTAAACAATACACTCCTTAAACCAATGAGTCAAAGGAGAACTCAAAAGTAAAATTAAAAATACTTTGAGGTGATGGAAATGAAGCACATTATAATAGAACGTATGAGATACAGATAAAGCATGTTTGGAAGGAAATCGATAGCTATAAACACCTCTATTCAAAAGAGAAAAGATCTCAAATTAGTAATCTAATCTTCCATGTTAATAAACGTAAAAAGTAGAAGCAAACTAGCAGAAGAAAGGAAATAATGAAGATTAGACTGGAAATAGAGAATATTAGAAACAACAGAGACTACCAATGAAACTAAAAGTTCTTTGAAAGGATTCCCAAACTGACAAAACCATTAGCGAGACTAACCAAGAAACATATACTATGAAAAATTCAAATGAGACAGCCCAGATGAAATGAACAAATTCCTAGAAATATACAAACTACTGACAGTAACTTAAGAAAAGTTCAGTCCCCTTCATCATAATGGGTTTATTCAGGTTTTCTGTTTTTCTTAAGTCAGTCTCCTCCTATAAAGACCAGACCCTTCTCTCATGCTGTACACAAAGATAATAGATTGAAGACCTAAGTGGAAGAGGTAAAAGTATAAAACTCCTAGAATAAAGCAAAGGATATATCTTTATGACCTTGGATTATACAATGATTTGCTAGTTATTGTACCAAAAATATAGGAAACAAAAGAAAAAAACATATGTTGAACTTCATCACAATTGAAAACTTCCGGGGGAGGAGCAAGATGACAGCCAAGGAACAGCTTCTTTACAACCAGGCATGGAGAGACTGGGGAGAGAAAACTCTAGGCATTTCTGGATTGGGGTTTCTGCCCAGAAACATCCCTTTGGGGACACAGGGAGACAGTGAGAGACTTCTGGACCACATGAGGAGGACAAAAGCAGTGGAGAACTGGCAAGTGGTAGCATGCGTTTGTTCAGTTGGATACGACCCACAGCTGTTAACTACAGCAACAGTGAGAATGAGAAAAGGGAAGGCCTTACCTGTGGCTGGCTTTTTTTTTTTTTTTTTTTTTTTTTGGACTTGGGTACTCAGTTGATCTACCTTGGGGGAATTTGGGCAAGAATGCAGATGACTTTAATGCTTATCTAGGGCCCTCGACTGAGCTGCTGAGCCAGAACAGAGCTAATATATCTTGGCTGTAAGCTGTCTGTGCAGCCATTGTGGGAAAACTGCTCCTGCAAGCCCAGCTCTCAGGTCTCATTGTGAGGATCAGGCCTGGAGACCTTGGGTGAGTAATCTAGTGAATGAGCAGCCCAAAGGTGGGGACTGAGACACTTGGGAAGAGGAAAGATTTTAGTATTTGGCAGATTACAGCCTTGGCCCTCAGGGGCATAGAGTGAGACTGGTTTTGGCACACTGGATAAGCAGGAAGCCACTTCAGGAGAGATCCCGGGACAAGTGCTTTCCTGGGAAAGCTTCTACTTAGCCAAGGTTAACAGTTTAAAATGTCTTTTAATTGGGCTGAGGAGAGATTTAGGATTTCAACCCCATAGAATTTGAGAAATCAGCAGAGGCCTCCAGACTTCATCTCATACAGCTGTATCAGCATCGTGATTAACATCTCATGCCCCAGAAGATCACCTGTTACCCAGACAATATGCACCAAGGTATGTATGTATGTGTGTGTGTGTATATATATATATATGTCTTTGTTTTTGTTTTTGGCAACATTTTCCCTCCAGATTTTTCTTTTTATTTCTTCATTTTCCTAGTTTAAATATAATTTTCCATTGTTGGCTTCTTTAACAATTAGAATTTCATTTTTAATAGTGTTTCTGCCCCTATTGTTTGGTTTTTCCCCCAGTTTTATCCCATAAGGTCTTTTGTTTCATTGGTTTTGTTTCATTTATAGCATTTTTGTGGAGGTGGGGTATTGTCTACTTGGTTGAGATGGGGTGCTGTCTCTGAACAGGCTGGCAAAGAGCTGTTGACCCCAAGGGAACCACCCAACCCAGCACCTGATGGGTTGGGGGTTTGTAAGGTTGGGTCAAAGTACCCTACTATACACCTTTATTACTCCTCTCTATCTCTTTCTTTGACTCTCTTCTTTTTGTCAATATTCCCTTTTACTCACCCTCTCTTCCTTTTTCCTTTTTTCTTTTTTAAATCCTTTTTCTCTTCTTGCTCTTCAATCTTCTCATTCTTTTGGTCCTGTACCAAAAGGACTCATCAAAACCTTAGGCCAGAGGCACAGTAACTTAAAGAGCAAAAGGAAGTGAAAGGAAAATTAGGGCAAGTAAACAGATAAAAGAAAATGTTCATGAGGAAGAATCAGCAGAAAAATCCTGGCAACATGAAAAACCAGTCCAGAGCAAACCCCCCCAAGGGACTGTGAGGTAGCTACTGCAGAGGATTTCACCTTTAAAGAAATGTTAGAAATGACAGAAGGGGAATTTAAAATACAGATGATGAAAACAATGAAGGAAATTGCTGAGAAAGTGGAAAATAACCAAAAGGATTGATGGACACTTGGGCTTTTTCCATGACTTAGCAATTATGAATTGTGCAGCAATAAACATTCAGGTACATTCAGGTACAAATATCTTTGTTATAATATGATTTTTGGTCTTCTGGGTATATACCTAGTAGAGGAATTGTAGGATTGAATGGCAGGGCTATTTTTAGATCTCTAAGTGTTCTGCAAACTTATCTTTCCAAAACAAATGTATCCACGAATGGATTAATAAATTGTGGTATATGTACACCATGGAATATTATGCAGCCTTAAAGAAAGATGGAGACTTTACCTCTTTCATGTTTACATGGATGGAGCTAGAACATCCATCTCAAGAATGGAGCTAGTATCTCAAGAATGGAAGAAAAAGTATCCAATGTACTCAGCCCTACTATGAAACTAATTTATGGCTTTCATATGAAAGCTATAACCCATTTATAACCTAAAAATATGGGGAAGGGGGAGCGAAAGGGGAAGGAGGGAATACAATGGGTGGAGGGAAGGTGATTGGTGGGATTACACCTATGATGCATCTTACAAGAGTACTTGTGAAACTTAGTAAATGTAGAATATAAATGTCTTGACACAATAACTAAGAAAATACCAGGAAGGCTATGTTAACCAGTGTGATCAAAATATGTCAAATGGTATATAAAAACAGTGTATGGCGTCCCATGGTCACATTAATGTACACAACTATGATTTAATTAAAAATAAATAAAGAAAGAAAGAAAATAACCAAAAGGAAATCCAGAAACAGAATCAAATAAGAGATGAACAATATGAAGAATATAGAAAGGATATAGCAGAGCTGAAGGGATTGAAGCAGTCAATTAGGGAACTTAAAGATGCAATAGAAAGTATCAACAACAGATTAGATCATGCAGAATGAAGAATCTCAGAGGTAGAGGACAAAGCTATTGAGATAACTCAGATAATTAAAGAGGCAGAAAAGAAGAGAGAGAAAGCAGAATGTTCATGACAGAATTATATGACTTTGTGAAGTATTCAAACATATGAGTTATAGGTATCCCAGAAGGGGAAGAAGAATGCCCCAGAAGAACGGAAGCCATTCTAGAGAATATTACAAATGAAAACTTCTCAAATATCAGCAAAGATTCTGACACACTCCTTTCAGAGGGATATCAGACCCCAGTTTGCCTCAACTCAAATAGAGCTTCCCCAAGACAACTTGTGATGAACCTGTCCAAAGTCAAGACAAAAGAAAAGATTTTGCAAGCTGACAAGAGTAAGTATCAACTGACCTACAGGGGCAAATCCATCAGGATGACTGCAAACTTCTCTAATAAAAGTTTTAAAGCCAGAAGACAATGGTCATCTACCTTTAATCTACTTAAACAGAACAATTTCCATCCCAGAATTCCATATCCTGCTAAGCTAAGCTTTAAAATTGATGGAGAAATAAAATATTTTACTGATATGCAAACATTGAGTAAATTTGCCACAACAAGAATACAGGAAATACATCAACCTGTTCTACACACTGACCATCACAATGGACCACCACCAAAGTAAGCACCCAGCAATTGGACAGAACCTAGTTTCTACAATGATGCAAAAGATAAAACTAAGCAATGGATTTTCACAAAATAAGATGAACAGAAGGCTACAACACTGATCAATTATCTCAGTAAATGTTAATGGCCTGGATTCCTCCCCTGAAGAGCAGAGATTGGCTAATTGGATTAAAAAACACAAGCCATCCATTTCCTATCTGCAGGAAACACATCTAGCCTCAAAAGACAAATTAAAACTCAGAGTTAAGGGATGGAAGACAATTTTTCAGGCAAACAGAATCTAGAAGAAAAGAGTGGTTGCAATCTTATTTTCAGATACATGTGAATTTAAAGCAACTAAAGTCAAAAAAGGTAAAGATAGTCACTTCATAATGGTTAAGGGAAAAATACAACAAGAAGACATTTCAATTCTAAATATTTATGCACCCAACTTAAATGCTCCCAGATTCTTGAAACATAACTTACTTAGTCTGAGCAATATGATATCCTATACCACCATAATAACAGGGAACTTTAACACTCCTCTCACCCAGCTGGACAGATCCTCTAAACAGAAATTAAACAAAGACATAAGGGACTTAAATGAGACTCTAGAACAACTGTGTTTGATAGACGTATATAGAACACTCCATCCCAAAGAAAAAGAATATACATTCTTCTCATTACTCTGTGGAACATTCTCCAAAATTGATCATATCCTAGGACATTAAACAAACCTCAACAGAATCAAAAGAATTGAAATTTTACTTTGTATCTTCTCAGACCACAAGGCACAAATGATGGAACTCAACTCCAACAAAAATGTTCAACCCCACACAAAGGCATGGAAATTAAACAAGCTTATGCTGAATGACAGTTGGATGCAGGAAGAAACAAAAGAGGAAATAATTAACTTCCTTGAGCATAACAACAATGAAGACACAAGCTACAATAACCTGTGGGATACAGCAAAAGCAGTTCTGAGAGGAAAATTTATCACTTTAGATGCCTACATTCGAAAAACAGAGCGCACATCAACAAACTCACAAGCCACCTTATGGAATTGGAAAAAGAAGAACAATCTAAGCCTAAAACCCAGGAGAAGAAAACAAATATCCAAAATTAAACCAGAGATTAATGAAATTGAAAACAAAAGAATCATTCAGAAAATTAATGAAACAAGGAATTGCTTTTTTGAAAAAATAAATAAAATAGATAAACCTTTGGCCAGCCTAACTAGAAATAGAAAAGTAAAATCTCTAGTAACCTCAATCAGAAATGATAAAGGGGAAATAACAACTGATGCCACAGAGATACAAGAGATTATCTCTGAGTACTACCAGAAACTCTATGCACAGAAATTTGACAATGTGAAGGAAGTGGATCAATAATCGGAATCATACCCTCTCCCTAGACTTAGCCAGGAAGAAATAGATCTTCTGATCAGACCAATTTCAAGCACTGAGATCAAAGAAACAATAAAAAATCTCCCAAGTAAAAAATGCCCTGGGCCAGATGGCTTCACACCAGAATTCTTTCAAACTTCAACAAAGAGCTTATTTCTATATGCAGAAATTATTCCAAAAAATTGAGGAGGAGGGAATCTTCCCCAACACGTTCTATGAAGCAAACATCACCCTGATACCAAAACCATGAAAAGACCCAAATAAAAAGGAGAACTCCAGACCAATTTCACTAATGAATATAGATGCAAAAATTCTCAACAAAATCTTAGCCAATAGATTAAAGCTTATCATCAAAAAAGTCATACATCATGATCAAGTAGGTTTCATCCTAGGGATGCAAGGCTGGTTTAATATACACAAGTCTATAAATGTTATTCATCATCAACAGAAGCAAAAACAAATATCATGTGATCCTCTTAATAGATGCAGAAAAAACATTCGATAAAATCAAGCATCTTTTTCAAATTAGAACACTGAAGGGTATAGGCATACATGGCACATTTCTTAAACTGATCAAAGCTATCTATGACAAACACAGCTAATATCTTACTGAATGGAATACAATGGAAAGCTTTTCTACTTTGAACTGGAACCAGACAAGGTTGCCCTCTGTTGCCATTCAACATAGTGCTGGAAGTTCTAGCCAATACAATTAGGCAAGACAAGGAAATAAAGGGCATCCAAATAGGAGCAGAGGAGGTCAAACTCTCCCTCTTTGCTGATGACATGATCTTATACTTAGAGAACCCCAAAGACTCAACCACAAGACTCTTGGAAGTCATAAAAAAAAAAAAAAATACAGCAATGTCTCAGCATATAAAATCAATGTTCACAAGTCAGTAGCCTTTGTATACACCAATAACAGCCAAGATGACAGGCTAATTAAGCACACAACTCTCTTCACCATAGCTTCAAAAAAAAAGAAATACCTAGGAATACACCTAACAAAAGAGGTGAAGGATCTCTATAAGGAAAATTACGAAATCCTAAGAAAGGAAATAGCAGAGGATATTAACAAATGAAAGAACATAACATGCTCATGGCTGGGAAGAATCAACATTGTTAAAATGTCTATATTTCCCAAAGCAATCTACCGATTCAATGCCATCCCTATTAAAATACCAACATAGTACTTTCAACACTTGGAAAAAAGGATTCTGCATTTTGTATGGAACCAGAAAAAAAAACTGTATAGCTAAGTTGTTAGTAATACAAACAAAGCTGGAGGCATCACTATACCAGATTTTAGGCTGTACTACAAGGCATGGTACTGGCACAAAAAAATAGAGACATAAACATTTGGAATCAAATAGAAAACCAGGAAATGAAACAACACCTTACAACCATCTAGTCTTCAATAAACCAAACAAGAACATACCTTGGGGGAAAGACTCACTATTTGATAAATGGTGCTGGTAGAACTGGATATCCACATGTAAAAGACTGAAACTGAAACCATACCTTTCTCCATTCACAAAAATTGATTCAAGATAGATAAAGGACTTAAATTTAAGACATAAAATGATAAAAATCCTCAAAGGAAACATAGGAAAAACACTGGAAGATATTGGCCTAGGGAAAGACTTTATAAAGAAGACTGCCATGGCAATTGCAACAACAACAAAAATAAACAAATGGGACTTCATTAAACTGAAAAGCTTCTGTACAGCTAAGGAGACAACAATCAAAGCCAATAGACAACCTACACAATGGGAAAGGATATTTGCATATTTTGAATCAGACAAAAGCTTGATAACTAGGATCTACAGAGAACTCAAATTAATCCACATAAAAAAAGCCAACAAGCCCATATATCAATGGGCAAGAGACATGAAGAGAACCTTCTCTAAAGATGACAGATGAATGGCTAACAAACATGAAAAAATGTTCATCATCTCTATATATTCGAGAAATGCAACTCACAACCACCCTGAGATACCATCTAACCCCAGTGAGAATGGCCCACATCACAAAATCTCAAAATGGCAGATGCTGGCGTGGATGTGGAGAGAAGGGAACACTTTTACACTGCTAGTGGGACTGCAAACTTGTACAACCTTTCTGGAAGGAATTATGGAGAAACCTCAACGCACTCAAGCTAGACCTCCCATTTGATCCTGAAATCCCATTACTAGGCATCTACCCAGAAGGAAAAAAAATCCTTTTATCATAAGGACACTTCTACTAGACT
>CAUYPK010044852.1:0-10683 GCA_963574355.1 Loris lydekkerianus
TCATTGGTGGGATAACACTTACGGTGCATCTTACAAGGTTATATGTGAAACTTAGTAAATGTAGAATGTAAATGTCTTAACACAATAACTAAGAAAATACCAGGAAGGCTATGTTAACCAGAGTGATGAAAATGTGTCAAATGGTTTACAAAACCAGTGTATGGTGTCCCATGATCGCATTAATGTACACAGCTATGATTTAATAATAATTTTTTAAAAAACCAAAATATTTCTTCCCCTAGGTAAAAATCAATTATCATTTAAAAAATATATCTCATTTCACTTTCCCAGATACCTAGTCTACCTGAGTGAGAGAGCTAAGAAGAGGAAACAGACCTACATACATACTCTTCAGAAGACAAACATTAAAAATAATATCAACAATATTTCAAAGAAATTATCAAAATTGAATGTCACTTAGTTTATTCAGTCTTCTGCACTTAATTTTTGTCCTTTTGGACCTTGGATCATTAAATTATCTTCCTCTGGAATAAAAAGAGTCCTGGCGCAATCTAAAAGTCACACAAAGTGAGCAAGCCTGAAAGTTACCATTTACTTGCAGGCTAAAAGACAGACAAGGGGAGCAAATCAGCATGTAAGAGTTTATTCTTTGAACTATCAATTGTTAAGTTTTTGTTACAGTCCTCTTTAAAACTCTGAGACTGTTCTTGGATAAGGATAAAAATTCTAATCTGAGCTTATACCAGGGCTCTAAGCCACAGAGTAAAGCCTGCAGCTGCAGATGAAACAGACCAGTGTGGTTGTTTATTGCTATAACCAACTATATCAAAATACCCTACTGGATATTTTATAAGAATATCTTTAATGTTTTTCCACTGATCCTAAGGACATATTATGATCAGTGAAGCTTTTAAAACATTTCTAATCCATTCTATAATCTTTGTAAAATGTATAGTAGCAATATCTTGGCTACATAAAATTATTCATTAATTTCAAAACTCTTCCCATGGGAGTACTTATAATACTATTAGAGCAAGTTAGGAAATATGGTTCATAACAAAAACCTAATTATTTCCAGATCCCTCTTTTCAAATTTGAATGAATAAATGTTTTTGACTCACTGTGGAACATTTCAAAGTTAATTTGAAATATTAAAGAAATCCATTTTTGTTCCTAAATTGAGAATTTTACCTAGAAATAACAGAAATCATAAAAGTTTCCAGAAGTTTTTTGCCATCTAAGAGAAGACCATGTGTACCTGGTAAACAATAACTGGTTGCTTTATTTAATCAGTGTGAATTAGAATACTTTAAATAAGCTTAGAAGACAATAACACCATCCATTGTAAGGATTATTAGTTTCTTCAGAGGTGAGTGAGATGTTTTCTTCTTTTGTTTTCTCAATAATCAAAGGTGTGATAAGCCACACACATCACTTTTACACCTCTGAAAAGTGACAAGAATAACAATACACACTTATTAACAAGATCCCAAAGTATAGCCATTCTGTAACATCCATGATGTAGATTAAAATCTGTGCCCTATGAATAAGGTATCAGTATCCTTTCTTAGTTAAAAAATCATCTAGGGATTCAAAGATTATTTATTAACTAGACTTTATATTAGTTCAAGCTTATAAAGTTAACTAAGAATCTTGGTTATCATGCTTTAAACTAACACATTAGGAAACATCGTCTCTGTTGACATAAAACACTTTGTCAGACTTGTGATTCAATTAAGATGAAAACAATTTTATATTATCTATGGTCAGGAACAATATTCTAGCATATTTGATTAGGAAACCATATGACAAAATCAGAGGAACTAGTATTAACCAATATCAAAACCCCCACAAATCATATAAAGGAAAAGCCATATAGCCATTGGGATTTGTTTATTTATATTTTAAATTGGCAAATTATATAGATTTATGGTGTATGATGTTGTGTTTTGATGGATGTATGCATTGTACAATGGCTGAATGAAGCCAACTAACCTATTGATTACCTCACATAGTTAACACTTTTATGACGTGAATCCTTAAAAGCTACTCTCTTAACAACTTACAAGTATACAATATATTATTACTGACTACAGTCATCATGATATATAACAGAACTTTAAATTTTATTTCTATTGTCCAATTGAAATTTTGTGTCATTGACCAGTATCTCCCAAATTCCCAATCCCTGATCACTGGTAACTTTTACTCCCTGTTTCTATGAGTTTGAAAATAGCTTGTGTTTAAATAGAACTTACTCAAGTAATTGGATTTATCTAAATATTTACCTTGATTCTGTGAATGTGGAATCGTATATATATAAAAAAATTTCTTAACCATTAGTGAAAAGAAAACTTTTCCTTAAAATTCTAACACAGGTATGTACAAAATGTTCAGCTTCTTTATTTTCTACGAATGTGGGGGAATATGAGATTTATATTAGTTTTATTATTCTCTATAAACTAATTACAATGGAGCTTCTTTAATTAGAGGAACTTCAAAATCTAATTAACTAGTACCTAATGGAAGTAGGAAATATTTTATACTGATACAAAAGATAAAATATTTTTTCAATTACAGACGGGCAAGCACATACCTTGCAGCTTCAGCTCTAAACCTCAGCTATGGGTAAAGTGATTCACAGAAACACGGAAACTCCAGACCTCAAAGAGATGCTCTCCTTTCTAGTGTGCACACAATGACTCTTTACTCAATTTGTGTGCACAGATAGATCAGCACAAAATAATCAGAAAGCAAATCCTCTATCATCTATCATACAACAGGGAGTGATCCCAGTTATCTCAGTCGGTATCACAAAACTACTTTAACATTTCCTATATGTGAACTGGAATCAGACTCTAAGAAAGACAATAACCAGAAACAAAAACAAACCAACAAAGTGGTAGAAATAAAGTCCAGAGAGAAATCAGCCACCCAAGCCGAGGTAAAGTTTGATCGCCATTTCCGGAGCAAAAAGAGAGAGAGAGAGCCACGTCCCTCAGACAGTGCATTTTCATTGGCTCCATTAATTGAATTCACTTGGGCATCTTTCCTCTTGGCAGTACCTCCAGAACTTGTCTACAGAATAATTTTTTTTTTTTTCAATTGTACAAATAAATTAAACAACATGACTCATGCAAATAAAACAGCATGTGTCAAATATTTTCTTCATCTTATTAAATAATGAAACAGTGAAAGAGAGGTTAGTTCAGAAAGCATTTGAGCATCTGGCTATTTGTAGTCAATTTCATGAAGATAAATAAGATCGCTGATTTAGTCATAAAAGTGCTGACTGTAATACTGCAAAATCAAACTAAGCCACGGCCTTTGGGTTTTCTTTCCACTGGAGAGAAATTATTGCAACTCCACTCTCTAAATGTGGAACTTTTAATTAGTTGTAAACAGTGAGATGAAGGAATAACATTCTCCTAGATAATGAAACAAACCTTTGTTGGGCTTGGTAAACAATGCTACTATATATTATTGAGAATAAATGCCATCTCTGTTTTTTAGGGTTTTATTTCAAAGTTGTAAATAGTTTCTCATAAAAAAAAACCCATTAATATCTCATTTCTAATAGATACAAAAGTAAATCCATTATCATTTTTTAAAAATGTATTTCTCTTTTCTACTTCCTATTTTGGATAATAACATCACTATATACTCAACAATCAAGTCCAAAGCTTGATAATTAGGCTCTTACCTCCCTAATCCCACCCTCATACGAACAATCACCTGCTCTATGTATACTATTTTTTCAAAGTTTTTGAGATCTGCCTTCTAAGGTTCATCTTTGATTTTTTTCTCCTTCCTTCCTTCCTTCCTTCCTTCCTTCCTTCCTTCCTTCCTTCCTTCCTTCCTTCCTTCCTTTTCTTTCTTTCTTTCGACAGACTCTCACTTTATCACCCTGGGTAGAGTGCCATGGCATCAAAGCTCACAGCAACCTCCAACTCTTGAGCTTAAGTGATTCTCTTGCCTCACCCTCCCGAGTAGCTGGGACTACAGGCGCCTGCCACAACGCCCAGCGATTTTGGGAGAAGGGGGTCTTGCTCTTGCTCAGGCTGGTCTCAAACTTGTGAGCTCAGTTAATCCACCCACTTCGGCCTCCCAAAGTGCTGGGGTTACAGGCATGAGCCACAGTGTCTGGCCGTGAAGATAAACTACTTTCAAAGTAGTTTAAAATAATGCTAACCTAACAGTAATTCACAGTAATACTTTTTTAAAACTGCTCTTGCTAATCTTTTACATCTCTGAAAAACTTCCAGAATTAGAATCCATGGAAGTCTGACCTTTTCTTCCCCTTCTCTTTCTTCCTCCTTCTTTTTCTAGGCTTTTAGTGATGCAAATGCATCATTACTCCCAACAATTCTAGCTCTCCTATTTCTCACTTTCACATGGCAAAAAGCCCAGAAACAGAACTTGCTTACTCAGCCCCCCAGAGCTGAAGTTGGCAAGATGGTAGCAAGAAGGCTAGGTAGAATTTTATATAGGTAGAATTCTTTTGTGGATGGTTGAGGAAAGTAGAAATGTAAGCTTTATTATTTATTTATTTATGTTATTTATTTATTTTGAGACAGAGTCTCACTCTGTCACCCTGGGTAAAGTGCTGTGGCGGCGTATCTCATAGCAACCTCAAACTCCTGGGATCAAGTGATCCTTCAGCCTCAGCATCCCAAGTAGCTGGGACTACAGGTGCCCACCACCACACCTGACTACTTTTTCTGCTTTTAGTAGAGACGGGGTCTTGCTCTTGTTAAGGCTGGTCTTGAACTTTTGAGCTCAAGCAATCCACCCATCTCAGCCTCCCAAAGTGCTAGGATTACAGGTGTGAACCACTTCCTCCAACCAGCTTTATTTTTTTTCTGTCATATTTGCAATGGAAGTAGGATTGTTATAAGAATATAAGGGAAGTGTGAGGGAAAAGAAATGTGACTTCTTTCACTTATACTTTTAATTATCAGGCTTGTTATTATTAAATTTTATTCTATAACCATAATAAATCTTTATGAAAATGTCTATTTCCTTGTTAACATTTCATTTAATGATTTTGGCATTCATTGATGATCCTTGTCTGAATCAGTTATTTCACTAGAAGTTGCAAAATGTTGACTTTTAAATTTCTATCATTCCTTCTCTATTTATTAGCTCAAATTTTTCTGTAATGAGTTTACTTTCATCAAGCAGGCCTGTTTGGTTAGCTGCTTCTCTAACTAATTTTCTTGTATTCACAAAGCAGTGTCTCCACACCATCATTTCAAAGCTATTACTGTTCTTTTGTTATTGTTATTATTTTTTTTTGTCTCTCACTTTGCTCTCTTGACTGTGCCCTTGTCTCTCATGCTACTCTTTAACTCTTTCATTCTATGGAGGGTCTTCTCTCCTGAAAGTTTGTGTTGTGATTACATTTACATTTCAAAAGGAGGGAAACAGATGTCTGTGTATTAACATTTCAAATGGAAAGTTAACCTGTGCATTGGCACCTTTAGGATAAGGATGAAGCTATCCTGTCCACGAACTCTGGGAGAGACGTTTTTCACTCTGAAGGACCAAAAGGTGGGCAGAAAACATGGGATAAATGTCAACAAGATTTGGCCCACAAAGAAAAACAAACATTGGAGTTAGTCAGACCACCATATTCATTTGACTGGGAAACTAAAACTGCGCAATCCCAGTGTTGTCAGAGTTCCCTTGGTCTTCTGAGCGATGGCACTGTCCCCACAACAGCCACAGAGGAAGTGGTGAAAAAGAGGATTCAGGAAATTGGTGCAGCTGTGCAATCTTGGGAGTCTGTAAGTGTACTGATATAAGTTATTCTTTCCAATTTGATTCTTTTAAGATGTAGATTTTAATATTAGCCAATTTAGTAGATTCTGTGGCTCTGAATTATGATTTTGAACAAATTGTTAATATTACCATAAAAGATGATGTGGTCCATTATTGTATTAGAGGTAGTCTAGCATGAGTGTGAAGAGCACAGAGCCCCAGGAAGAATCCAGCTCGGGCATTTCCCAGCTGTGTGCTACTCAGCAGATTACCTATTCTGTGTCTGCTTCAGTTTCATTTGTAAAATGGGGGAAAGGGTGTAGCTCCTCCCTTACAGAGAGGTTGTTCCATTTAAATGGGCTAACACATGATAAATGCTATATATAGATTAATAATATAAGATTAATAATCTTTCTTTTTTTTTTTTTTTTTTTTTTTTTTTGTGAGACAGAGTCTCACTATGGCGCCCTCGGTAGAGTGCTGTAGCATCACAGCTCACAGCAACCTCAAACTCTAGGGCTTACCCGATTCTCTTGTCTCAGCCTCCAAAGTAGCTGGGACTACAGGCGCCTGCCACAGTGCCTGGCCATTTTTTTGTTGTTGTTGTAGTTGTCATTGTTGTTTAGCAGGCCTGGGCTGGATTTGAACCTGTCAACCCCGTGTATGTGGCCGGGGCCCTAACCACTGAAGCTCAACAGTTTTTACTTTTTTGAACAGAGTCTCACTCTGTTGCCCCAGGCTAGAGTGCTGTAGTGTCATAGCTCACAACAACCTTAAACTCCTGGGCTTAAGCGATCCTCCTGCCTCAGACTCACAAGTAGCTGCGACTATAGACACCAGCCACCACATCTGGCTAGATTTTCTTTCTTTCTTTCTCTCTCTCTCTCTTTTTTTTGGAGACAGAGTCTTAAACTATCACCCTGGGTAAAGTGCTGAGCCATCACAGCTCACAGCAACCTCAAACTCTTGGGCTTAAGTTATTCTCTTGCTTCAGCCTCCCAAATACCTGGGATCACAGGTGCCTGCTGCAACACCTGGCTTTTTTTTTTTTTTGGTTGTCATTGTTGTTAGCTGGCCCGGGCTGGGCTCAAACCCACCACCCTTAGTCCATGTGGCAGGCGCCATAACCACTAATGGTTGCCAAGATTAGGGCTAATGGGTGCCAAGATTAGGTTTTCTATTTTTAGTAGAGATGAGGCTTTCACTCTTGACCAGGCTGGTCTCAAATTTCTAAACTCAAGCAATTCCCTGCCCCGGGAACCCCAACCCAAGCCTCAGCCTCCCAAGAAGGCGTGAGCCACCATGCCCAGTCTTTTTTGAGACTTTTTTTTTTTTAGATAGTCTCACTATGTTGCCCTCAGTAGAGTGCTGTGGTGTCAAAGCTCACAGCAACCTCAAACTTTTTTGAGGTTAAGCGATTCTCTTGCTTCAGCCTCCCAAGTAGCTGGGACTACAGGCGCCCGCCACAACTCCCGGCTGTTTTTTGATTGTAGTTGTCACTGTTGTTTGGAAGGCCCAGCTGGGTTCAAACCCCTCCAGCTCTGGCATATGTGGCTGGTGCCCTAGTTGCTGAGCTACAGGCACCAAGCCTTTTTTGGGACTTCTTGATAAGAGTCATTCTTATCAAGAGTTAGGTGATATCACATTGTGGTTTTGACTTGCATTTTCCTGATGATCAGAGATGTTAGGTTTTTTATTCATGTGTTTCCTGGCCATTAGAATATCTTCATTTGAAAAGTTCCTGTTCACGTGTTTTGCCTACTTTTTAATGGGATTCTTTGATTTTTTTCTTGCTGATTTGCATGAGCTCTTTGTAGATGCTGGTTATCAGCCCTTTATCAGATATATAGCACACATGTGTTCTCTCCTATACTGTAGGTTGTCTATTTACTCTATTGATTGTTTCCTGGGCTGTGCAGAAACTTTTTTTTTTTTTTGCAGTTTTTGGCCAGGACTGGGTTTGAACCTACCACCTCCGGTATATGGGGCCAGCACCCTACTCTGTTGAGCCACAGGCGCTGCCCCAAAAACTTTAATTTGATTAGATCCCATTTGCTTATTTTTGTTGTTGTTGTGATTGAGGGTCTTCATAAATTCTCTCCTTAGGCTGATATCTGTGAGAGTTTTCCCAACATTTTCTTCTAGAGTTCTTATAGTTTCCTGTCTTAGGTTTAAGTCTTTCACCCATCATGAGTTATTTTTTGTGCGTGGTGATAGGTGCAGATCCTGTTTCAGTCTTTAGCATGTGACTGTCCAGTTTCCCCAGTACCAGTGTATGTTTTTATCTACTTTATCAAAAAACAGATGGGAATGTAAGGATGATTTATCTCTGGGTTCTCTGTTCTGGTCCATAGATCTATATTTCTGTTTTTGTGTCACTACCATGATGTTTCGTTACAACAGCCTTGTAGCACAGCTTGAAGTCTGGAAAAGTGATGCTAATTGTTCTTTTTTTTAAATTTTTTATTAAATCATAGCTGTGTACATTAATGCAATCATGGGGTACAATGTGCTGGTTTTATATACAATCTGAAATATTTTCATCAAACTGGTTAACATAGCCTTTATAGCATTTTCTTAGTTATTGTGTTAAGACATTTATATTCTACACCTAGTAAATTTCACATGTACCTTTGTAAAATACACCAGATGTGGTTCTACCAGTTAACCTCCCTCTGCTCAGCCTCCCCTCTCCTTTCCCTCTCCCCTTTCCCCATATTCTTGGGCTACATTTGGGTTATAGCTTTCATATGAAAGCTACAAATTGGTTTCATAGTAGAGCTCAGTACATTGGATACTTTTTCTTCCATTCTTAGATACTTTGCTAAGAAGAATACGTTCCAGCTCCATCCATGTAAACATGAGCTAATTGTTCTTGGTTTTAACAACCAATCATCCTTAGTTGCCTATCCTTGGAACCATGCTCCTGGATTTTTCTCTTTTGAGTATTTCTTAGAAAGAGGTTTTAAACATTGAATCTTGTTTGTTTTTCTAAGATGGGGTCTTACTACATCACCCAGGCTGGAGTGCAGTGGCACTATTACATCTCGCTGTGGCCTCAAACTCCTTAGCTCTAGCAATCCTGCTGCCTCAGCCTCCTAAGTAGTTGGGTCCACAGGCATACACCTCCGTGCCAGTGGAATGTTTTTATGTTTTGTATTTTATGTTGCCCACTCTCAAACACCTGACCTCAAGCAATGCTCCTGCTTTGGCCTCCCACAGCACTGAGGTTACAGCTGTGAGCCATTAAGCCCAGCCAAAAATTAAATATTCGTATGGCAAATTTTCTGACACTGCATGTGCCTTATAATGTTTTTATTATGTCTGCCTATTTGAATGACAATTTGGCTGGATCTAAACTTCTAGGTTCAATGTTCTTTTATTCACTTCCTTATAAGTATCTTCTTGCATTCTCTGTTACTACTGATATCAAGGTGATTCTTATTCCTTTATAGGTGATTTGCTCTTCCTTTCAGGAAGCTTTTAGAATTTTCTCACTTGCTTTGATTTTTTTTTTTTGCAGTTTTTTGCCGAGGTTGGGTTTGAACTCGCCACCTCTGGTATATGGGGCCGGTGCCCTACCCCTTTGAGCCACAGGCGAGGCGCTGACCTGCTTTAGTGTTCTTTTTTTTTTTTATTAAATCATAGCTGTGTACATTAATGCGATCATGGGGCACCATACACTAGTTTCATAGACCGTTTGACAACATTTTCATCACTCTGGTTAACATAGCCTTCCTGGCATTTTCTTAGTTATTGTGCCAAGATATTTACATTCCGTATTTAATAAGTTTCACATGTACCCTTGTAAGATGCGCCGCAGGTGCGATCCCACCAATCACCCTCCCAGCTTTGATACTCTTATGTGTGCTTAGATTTATATTTCTCCTTATCTCTCTTGTTAGGCATTTTATGATATTTTTAATCTTAATTTTAACCTGTTGGATTTATCATTTGTTAACATTTCTCCCCTCTCCTTTTCCTTCCCCCCCTTCTTCTCTCTCCTTTTGGCTCTTATCTGAAGGTTTGTAATTCTAGTGCCACCTTTGTACTTCTCGGTGTGATGTTTCCTCAGCTTTAGCTCAGATCTATTCTGTTGTTGAACTATTATATTTTTTATATCTAATATGTATACTTGTTTTTTCTTTATACTTTCAAGAAATTATAAATCTGCTAATGTCATTCTTTATCTCCTAAGTAAATAACTTCAATTAAAGTTAAGGTTATAATTTTTCCATTAAACTGAAAGTGATCAAAACATAGCTTTGCCAGGCGCGGTGCCTGTAGCTCAGCAGCTAAGGGCACCAGCCACATACACTGGAGTTGGTAGGTTCAAATCCAGCCCAGGCCTGCCAAACAACGACAACTACAAAAAAAAAAAAAAGAGCTGGGCACTGTGGTGGGCGCCTGTAAGTCCCACCTACTTGGGAGGCTGAGGTAAGAGAATCACTTAAGCCCAAGAGTTGGAGCTATGACAGCCATGACACTCTACCCAGGGCTACAGCTTGAGACTCTGTCTCAAAAAAAAACAAAAACAAAAACAAAAAACATGGCCTTGCCTTAAATTCACTTAGTTGCAGTTAAAGAATGTGTCTCATGGAATATATTTAAAAGAACAAGAAAGGGCAAAAATAAAGTAGATTAATAATTATACTATATGAGTCAAATTGTTCAATGTAAATTTTATACCTGTCAAAAAGGCAGTTTGAAATATTTTTTACAATTCACTCAGTCAGCTTTATAATAATGTTCTCAACAAATTAAAAAAAGTTTTTCCCTCTTCAATATTTCAAAATGTATATTTAAAATGAGATTATTAATATACTTATATCCTATTGTTTCAGATATGCATAATTTAAATATTTATAATTTTGGTGATTAACTTTTTTTAAGAAAACATTTCTTTATTTACAAAAGCTTTAAAAACAAATAATACCCTCTGTTTTGCAAATAATGTTT
>CAUYPK010044854.1:0-15045 GCA_963574355.1 Loris lydekkerianus
TGAGAGAATGATCCGTTTTTGCTTTCCATTTCTCTTCCTCTTTGAGAGATTGGGAGCGTTCAAACACTTTGTCTTCAATCTCAGAGATCCTTTCCTCTGCTTGCTCCACTCTGTTACTGAGGGATTCTACTGTATTTTTCATATCTTTGAGGACTGCAAATTCTTGCTTCAGTGTGTATAAGTGTTTGGTGGTTTTGTCTTTAAATTCGTTAAATTCTTGAGACAACTTTTGAAGTTCTCCTCGAATTCCTAATTCCATTTCAATAATCTTGTGTGCCATCCAAATTCTGAATTCGATTTCTGACATCTCAGCCAGTTGTTTGTGAATGGGATCTTCAATTACTTCTACCGTATTTTTCCTTGGGGGGGTTGATCTATTGTGGTTATTCATGTTACTGGAGATTTTCTGCTGATTCCACCCCATGATTATTTTACTCCCTTTGATTTTTTTTACCTGGAGGTTTGTTGAGGAGCCGTACAGTACTGTGGCCTGAGAAACTGGGGCCTTGTTTGGTGTGTTGGGGTTCAGTAGTTCTGTCTTGTTTTCAGCTGGTTTCCTTTCGACCCTAGTGAAACAGTTACTCTGGGTTGAAGTCTCAGCTGTGGAGAAATACCAGCAATTATGTCTCCCCACCCACCACAGGCAACAATTGGAAAAGAAGAATCAAACCTTCCTACAGCCACACACCCAGGGAATCACCTGAACTGTCCTTAGCCAATTGGCTCAGTTCAAAATGTCCAAATCAATTGTCTCAGTCAGCACCTGTCTCAGGTTGGAGAGTTTAAGAGGTCTCTGGGAATTGGATCACAGGGGTCTGGTGACTGCTCTAATATGGCTTGCTCTTTTGCTTCCTGGAATCCGGAGGAGCCACCCAGCAAATAGATCAGTTTGGGAAGGTTGATGCCTCCTTCCCCACCTTCCAGCTCTGTCGCACCCAGTCGCTGCTGGCCCCACAAGGGTGTGACCCAGTCAGTTGTCTGCAGTGAGCAGATACTCCAGAGGTTTGCAGCTGCCTAAATCCCAGGGAAGTCTGTATCTGCTTGTCCAAGCCACTGCTCTTGGCCTCTATCCAGTAGGGGGTGGTGAGGCCTGTCAACCTCAGGCACTTGATGAAGTCTGGGAGTGTTCACTCACTTCCAGCCCCACCCTTTATTTATGTTACTGGATGAACAGAACACCCCTGTGGGAGTTTGTTTCTGACTCTGCAGAGCTCCTGCTGAATTCCTCTGCATAGGAGACGCTGACTTGAGTTTCCAGAACCTGTGCCTCAGGTGCTGTCTTTACTCCTGCGGGTTTGAATTTCCAGCACTGTTAGATGTCAGCTGTAGCCTATTGGCCTCCTTTGTCTATAGGCTGATAATCCCCTGAGGGCCAGGTGCATCTTAGGCACAGTAGAGCACTCTTTTGGATCAGCCCACCCTGGGAGTTTCCTAGCTCTGGGAGTGAGTTTTCTATTCCCCGCACTCCACCCAAGCCAGTACCACCTCTGGCAAACCCTTTACTAATGGGACCTGTTTTTCAGTCCCAGGTCTGATCCATGGTGGTTGCCATCTGAGAAGATGCCTGCCTCATCTAATTGCCCAGGGAAACAGGAGGAATGGCTACAGGATATCTGGGAGTGGGCCTTGTTATTACTAAAGACAGTTGCTGCTCTGCACCTCGGGACACCACTGCGCCTTCGTGATTCCTTCTTAGCCAACCGTCATCTCCTCACTCCTGTGCTGCAGAATCGGCACTGTCCAGCTGCAGTCCAGGTCTTGTCTACACCTCTTGAGCAGTCACACAAGAATCTGGACTCCTGGCAGGCAGTCCTCCAGACCTCAGAATGATAGTGGAAAGGAGTGCTTGGAGCTCAGGTTTGCAGGTTGGAACACTGAGCTCATTGACAGCAAATTAGTAAATAGACAGATATAAAAGCTACCAGACACATTAGGCCATAGATGCAGAAACAAACGGAGTCTCATAGACATACAGACAACACCCACGACACCAGCAACATAAAAACAACTGCAATAAAAATAGTGATAGTTGCAAAATAATTTTTAAAAAAGATAAAAAAGTGGTGTTTGTAGAAAAGTTAAAAGAGAAGAAAGGAGAAATTAAAATTAGAAAAAATAGAAATAAAAAATATATATCTATTTAAAAAGTAATAATAAAAAATTAACAAAAGCTCCTCCAAGTAAATGGTGAGGAAAAAATAGAACACACGAACAAAAACAAACACACAAAACAAAACAAAAAAAAAAAAGAAAGAAAGAAAGAAAGAGAGGCACCATCTACAAAGAAGTTGTTCTTGTATGTAGAAATATACTTCTATATGTATAATGTAAGCTTCAGCTTTCATAGGAATATAATCAAACTGCTATATACTTTCTGGACACCAGGTGGCGCTGTGTGTGGTTCCCAGGCTTATACCTGATTCATAGTTTATACTGTTACCATGGTAACCGCCTTCCATGGCTGATGGCCATTTTGGAGTTTCTGTAAAAGTTTGTCACCCAAGTAATGTGTAACCTCAGCTATTTTGCTCCAGACAGCACTCACGACTAACCTTCCCACTCAGTGCAGGAGTCCACGCTTCTCAAATCTTTCCACTCTGCTCCCAGGTTCTCCTGCAAGCTGGCGACTATAATCGGCTGTGGGGGGAGTGCTGCTGGGTTCGCTGCTGGGCAGGAGCTGGCTTGCGTGGTTGGTGTGGTGGGAGCCAGTTTGCATGGCAGGGGGACTCAGGGACCTTATTCTGAGTTTTATGATTTAAAGTTTCCCTTTTTGTTCGGGACCAGCCAGTTAGCAGCGCATCCTGAACCACCAACCTCCTCCAGCCTTCCTCAGCAGGAATGTTGTGGTTTTACTCAATCCCTGCTGGTCTGGGGGCGGGCGCCCACCCTTAGATAGTTCAAAATGTGTGCTTCCTGGGCATGCTCCTTTCCCTTCTATTGTCCAGCAGGTTGCCCGGTTCCCCGTGGTTTTGAGTGGCTCTCCTTTCGGATGGCTCTCTCAGTTCAGGAATAAATATTTGTTAATTGGGTTTTATCAGCGTTTGCAAGCTGTTGCCCTCCATAAGGGAGGGGCCTGCTGGCCGGCTCAGCCAGGCAGGGAAGAATCTCTACAACAGAGTCTGTGGTTTTAAATTACCCCTCAGATATAGCAGTTGGCCACTTTGCTGAGCGTCTCCAGCTGAGTGTCACACACCAATAATCCACAGTCAGGGAAAGTCCAGACACCCTTTCTTCTCTCCTAATGGCTCAGGAGAGGTGGGCTACATGTCTGTCCTGTCTGCCATCATGCTCCACCTCTTTTCTTTTGTCTTGACTTTGGACAGGTTCATCACAATGTGTCTTGGAGAAGTTCAGTTAGAGTCAACCTGGGGTCCGATATCCCTCTGAAAGCAGTGTGTCAGAATCTTTGGTGATTTTTGGGAAATTATAATAATCTCTAGTATGGCTTCCATTCCTCTGGGGCATTCTTCTTCCCCTTCTGGGATTCCTATAACTCATATGTTGGAACATTTCATAAAGTCCCATAATTCTGACAGTGAACGTTCTGCTTTCTCTTTCTTCTTTTCTGCTTCTTTAACTATCTGAGTTATCTCAAGAACTTTGTCCTCTACCTCCAAAATTTTTTCTTCTGCATGATCTAACCTGTTGCTGATACTTTCCATTGCATCTTTAAGTTCCCTAATTGATTGCTTCAGTTTCTTCAGCTCCGCTATATCCTTTCTATATTCTTCATATAGTTCATCTCTTATTTGACTCTGTTTTTGAATTTCCTTTTGGTTATTTTCCACTTTATTAGCCATTTTCTTCATTGTTTCCCTCATTTCTTTCATTGTTTTCATCATGTGTATTCTAAATTCCCTTTCTGTCATTCCTAACATTTCTTTATAGGTAGAATCCTCTGCAGGAGTTACCTCATGATCCCTTGGAGGGGTTGCTCTGGACTGGTTCTTCAAGTTGCCTGGAGTTTTCTGCTGATTCTTCCTCATGAGTGATTTCTTTTATCTGTTTCCCTGCCCTAATTTTCCTTTCACTTCCTCTTGCTGTTTAAGTTCCCATTCCTGTGGACTAAGGTTTCGATGAGTTCTTTTGGTATAGGATGAGAAGGATGAGAAGTTTGAAGAGCAAGAAGGGATATACGAAAAAAAAGAAAGAATGAGAGAAAAGAAAATAGAGAAAGGAGAGGGGGTGGGTAAAAGGGAATATTGTCAAAAAGAAGAGAGGCACAGAAAGAGGGAGACAGAAAAATATAGGTGTACAGTAGGGTACTTTGACACAATCTTAAAAAAAAAAAAAAAAAAACCTCTGGCGGTGCCCAGTTGGGTGGTTTCCTTGAGGTCAGCAGCTCTTTGCTAACCTAATTGGACATAGTACCCCACCTCCAAGTAGAGAGGAAAGACAAAAATGCTATAAATCAAACCAAAACAAGCAAACAGAAAACTTTGCGGGATAAAATTGGGTGAAAAACCAAATAACAGGGGTGGAAACACTAGCAAAAATGAAGTTGTAATTATCAAAAAAGGCAGCAATGGAAAATTGTATTTAAACTAGAAAAATGGAGAAAGAAAATAAGAGAAAAGAAAAAATCTGTATGGAAAAGGTTGAAATTAAAAAATAAAACAATAACAACAACAAAATAAACAAAAAACAAACAAACAACAACAACTAAAACCAACCAAAAACAAAGCAGTATATATATCTTGTTGAATATTGTCTGGGCAACAGGTGGTCTTATGGGGTATGAGATGTTAATCACAATGCTGATACAACTGGAGGCCCTCATTGATTTCTCAAACCCCACAGGGTGGACACCCTAAATCTCTCTTCAGCCCTCTTAAAAGGCACTTAAAACTTCTAAACTTGGCTAAGCAGAAGCTTTCCCAGGAAAGAGCTTATCATTGGGATGACTGCTGAAGTGGCTATCCACTTACCCAGTGTGCCAAAACCGGTCTCACTCTGCCCTGAGGGTTAAGGCTGTAAGGTGGCTCAGTCCCCACCTTTAGGCTGCTTAGTTGCTAAGTTACCAGCTCCCGCCCGATCCTTGCTCTGCAACTCTGAGGGAGGAGCTTGCTGGGGCAGTTCTCTCACAATGGCTCCCTGCAGCCCACAATCAAACGTTATTAGCTCCGTCCAGCTTAGTGGCTCAGTCTGGGGCCTTAGACAATGCCCAAAGTTCTCCGCACTCCTGCTCAAGCTCTCCCCAAGGCATTTCAACTGAGTGTCAAGTCCAAAAACACCAAAACAGTTCACAGGTAAGACCTTTCTGGTTTGCAGTCTCGCTGCTGCTATACTTACAGCTGCTGGCGGGATTAGACCAAACGAACACATGAAACCACTTGCCAGTTTTCCACTGCTTTTGGCCTCCTCATGGGGTCCAGAAGTCTTTAGCTGACTCTCTGTATCCTCAAAGGGATGTATATGGGCAGCTCCCACAAGACAGAGATGCCTGGAGTCTTTTCTCCCCAGCCTCACAATGCCCAGTTGCAAGGAAGCTGTTACTCTGCCACCATCTTGCTCCTCCATCCTCCAGAGTGTCTTATTGCTGAGTGGAGACTTAGTTCTAACTAAAGCCCAGATGATGTTCACACTAAAGAGTCAGTGACCACACTTAGGGATCTGGTACTTCATTCTATCTATTGAAGCTTTGCATAAGGGCCTAGATTAAGATCCCACTCTGTTTATTAAACAGATTTGGTGAATGGGTAATCTGAGAGACACAGGTTGCCAGCCATTGGAATTACAAATGTGATTAGGGTCTCCCTGGGGAGTACAGGTTAGTGGGAGGACCACATACACATAGATACCGCTCACACATAATTGTAATATAGTATGGTAAAGTGACATCAAAGGAGCTCATAGTAGTGTAGTTGAACTGAAAGAATTGTGCTTAGAGCAAATTAGCTAACATGACACATGGGTAGCTTTATTAATTAATTTTAATCAGTTTTTATTTACTTTTTGTGATGTATTACAATTTATTTACATGGAAATGTACAGATCCTAAGTGTACTATCTGATGAGTTTTGATAAGCCGAGACCTCCTCTTTATATAAATCACATGTGTGAGAATCCCCGTTTCAAGATCTGATTTAAAAAAAAAAAAAAAATCTGATTTTTGTGAATGTGACTTAGCTTAGGGTGTCTCCCTTTTAACACAGCCTCCGCTGGGATGAGAGTTACTAACATGGTGATTTTACACCAGACCTCAGATATGATGACATGAAAGAAAAAAGATGGAAGACAGTTATTCTAAAACATCTGTGCAAAAATTGAAAGGCAGAAATACCTAAATGTTCATCAGATAGAAAACCAGTTCAATTGACAAAAAATTCAAAACTTGACCATAAAAGTGCTCAGAATGGTACTAAAACTGAAAATAGGAACACTGGTGACTTAGATTGGGTTCCTTGTGGAGCAGAGGTAGAAAAAGGAATTTGAGATCACATGGGTATATTTGGGAAATGAACCCAAGAAATGTTGTGTGGAACTTGGGAAATGATCCAGGGAGGAAAGGAGAATGAATAGAGGGTGAGTTAATAACCAGCATACCTCTGGAGGCAGCTGGAGGTCGATCCCACTGAGGACCTCTGGAAGACAGTCCCAATAGAGCCCCCACTAGAGGGGAGATAATCTAGGACAGTTATCCACCACCACCCATTTTTTGGTTGAGTGCAGTTCCCAGAGATTTAAACTCTCCAGCCCCCAAGCTTGTTCCTTTATCTAGAGAAAGTCCTCCGTCAGAAAGCTCAGCTGCTTGCTCTAAGAAACCCTCTTCCTCTATTAGAATGCAGAATGCTGTGGAGTTGGGGGTGGAGTCCTTGAAATCATCTGCCACAGTCTTCTCTCTCTGCAAAGAAGAACAACCAAAAAATTGACAGGTGGCTGACAATTCAAGAAGAAAAAATAATGAGACATGATACCCATACATTAGTATGTCTGGAAAAAGATTTATTAAAGATGTAGTTATATCTGCAAGTAAGAAATCATGACAGAAAGCAAATGTTTCAACTGGGGAGACATGGCAGTAGATCGATTTCAGAAAACATACAAATTTGTGTTTATTTGGTACAGGAATAGTAACAGGGAGGGGTTGGGGACAGTATATTTGGAGGCTAAATTCAATCTAAGAATTAGAGCTAACTGGTCTCATGTGATTCGTCTCACAGATGCACTACATCAACAGAATTGGTTAATGAGGAACAGATCAGTGCAGGTCAGAGCGCTCAGCAGCAAGAACCACTAGAGCAGACTGGGCGGCAGCAGGTAGTCTGGCAACAGCTGGGGCGGCAGCAGCTGGACACACAGCAGCTGGGTCGGAAGTACTGGGTTCTGCAACAGGTGGTCTGGTAGCAGCTGGGGCGGCAGCAGGTGGGTTGGCAGCACACATACTGGCAGCACTGGGGCCTGCAGCAGCTGGATACACAGCAGGTGGGGCGGCAGCAGCTGGACACACAGCAGCTAGGGCGGCAGCAGGTGGACACACAGCAGCTAGGGCGACAGCAGGTGGACACACAGCAGCTAGGGCGGCAGCAGCTGGAGAGACAGCAGCTGGGGCGGCAGCAGGTGGGCTGGCAGCATAGGGACTGGCAGCACTGGGGCCTACAACAGCGGGACACACAGCAGCTGGGGCGGCAGCAGCTGGACACACAGCAGCTAGGGCGACAGCAGCTGGACACACAGCAGCTAGGGCGACAGCAGCTGGACACACAGCAGCTGGGGCGGCAGCAGGTGGGCTGACAGCACAGGGACTGGCAGCACTGGGGCCTACAACAGCTGGACACACAGCATCTGGGGCGACAGCAGCTGGACACACAGCAGCTAGGGCAACAGCAGGTGGACACACAGCAGCTGGGGCGGCAGCAGGTGGAGAGACAGCAGCTGGGGCGGCAGCAGGTGGGCTGGCAGCATAGGGACTGGCAGCACTGGGGCCTACAACAGCTGGACACACAGCAGCTGGGGCGGCAGCAGGTGGTCCTGCAGCAGGTGGTCTGGCAGCAGCTGGGTTGGCAGCAGGTCTCTTGGCCACAGCTCTGCTCAGAGCAGACGGAGCCACAACAGGAGCTGACCATGGTGTCAGAGGGTGGAGTTTCTATGTGGGTTTCTGGGAAGGTTGGTTTGTGAGGTCTGGAGGTCTCTCTACCCCAGGTGCCCTTTTATACCCTGCTCAGCTGTCACTGGATGCACCACTCTTTCCTTGTTATTGTTTTTCCTGATAATAGCTAGTTAACCAAATTAGGCAAGTTCGTTTCCCTGGTTAATTTTTCAC
The DNA here is from genome assembly GCA_963574355.1 of Loris lydekkerianus. NCBI lineage: Eukaryota > Metazoa > Chordata > Mammalia > Primates > Lorisidae > Loris > Loris lydekkerianus. Next base: position 8,264 of record CAUYPK010044854.1, read on the forward strand.
ATGGATGGAAAACATTTCCCTTCCTGCTGTGCATTTCCTTCATCAGCTCTTCCTGAATCACCTCTGGGTCCTTCTTTCTTTGGCGTCCTCAAGAGAGCCACCGCATGGCATTCTGGGGTAGGTGCTGTGAGCTTCAGTCTCATTTGCGCGCATTTCATGTTGGCCGTGGCCCGATGATGTTTCTGATAGGCCCAGAATTCTTTCTGGTGCCTCAGGAAGGTAAAGCTGTGTTTTACTCCATGGCTCTTTCAGTATTGGTTAGTTGGTTAAATCTAAGTACTTTATTCCTTTTCATGCTATTATAATGGGATTGTTTTCTTTCCTGTTTTACCAAATATTTTAATTATAGTCTTCAAGGTTTTTGTTACATATAACTAAGTCATCTGTAAACACAGACAATTTTACTTCTTCTGTTTCAATTTGGATGCTTTTTATTTCCTTTTCTTGCTGGTTGCTCTGGCTGGGAGATCCAGTGCTATGTTGAATTAAAGTAGTGAAAGTGGGCAAACTTGTCTTGCTGTTTTTAGAGGAAAGGGTTTTACCTTTTCACTGAGGATAATGTTAGCAGTACATTTGTTATCTGTAGCTTCTATTGTTTCGAGGCACCTTCCTTGTTCTGAGTTTTCTATCAGGAAACAATCTTGAACTTCCTCAAATGCTTTTCTCCCTTCTATTAAAATGATCATATGGTTCATTCTTTTAATGTGGTGTATCACATTTATTAATTTGTGGATATTTAATCAATCTTGCAATTCAGTAATAAATTTCACTGGATTGAAACATAGTATTTTTTTGATGTATTTTTAATTTGGCTTACTAATATTTTGAGGATTTTTTTTTTATTGTTGGGTATTCATTGAGGGTACAATAAACCAGGTTACACTGATTGCATTTGTTAGGCAAAGTCCCTCTTGCGATGGTGTCTTGCCCCCAAAAGGTGTGGCACACATCAAGGCCCCACCCCCTCCTTCCTTCCCTCTCTCTGCTCTTCCTTTCCCCACCCCTCCCTCCTTCTTTCTCTCTCTGCTGTCCCCTTCCCTTACCCCCACCACGTCCTTAATTGTCATTAATTTTATTTTTCATTGTTGAGGATTTTTGTGTCCATGTTCATCAGGCAATTTTCTTTTCTTATTGTCTGTAACTGGTTTTGTTCTAAGGGTAATGCTGGTGTCCTAAAAAAACATTTAGAAAAGTTATCTTCGAAATTTTAAAAGTGTGTGAGAAGATCTGGCATTAATCTTTCTTTAATCGCTTGGTAAAATTCCCCCTGTGAAGCCATCTGGGCCTAGGTTTTTTGTTTTATTGGAGGTTTTTTATTGCTAGTTCGTTCCTTTAATTCATTTTTGGTCTGTTTGGATTTTCTATTTCTTCATGACTCACTCTCAGGTAAATTAATTGTTTCTGGGAACTCATCCCTTCCCTCTCAGTTATCCAAACATTGCCTTGTAATTACTCTTAGCAGTCTTTTGTGATCCTTCGTGTTTCTGTAGTATTGTTTGGAATGTCTTTTTTTATTTTTTATTTTATATGAGGCTTCACTCTGTTTCTCAAGGTTAGTCTAGCTAAACATCTGTCAATGTTACTTATTTTTTCTAAAGTGCCCTCAGTTCAGTTATCTTTCCTATCGTTTTTCTATTCTCTGTTACTTATTTATGTTCTATTCCTTATTTCCTTCCTTCTACTAAATTTGAGCTTAATTTTTTTCTCTAGTTCTTTGATGTTTAAATTTGAATATTATTTGAGACTTTTATTTTTCATGTAAACATTTATTGCTATGAACCTTTTTCTTAGAATTGCTTTTACTGAATTGTATAAATTTTGGTAAGTTGTGTTTTTAGATTCATTTGTCTCAAGATATTTTTCTATTTCCCCTTTTAATTTCTTCTTTGAACCACTAGTTGTTTAAGAATGTGTTGTTTAATTTCCACCTTTTTTATTCTCCAATTTTCCTCTTGTTTTGGATTTCAAGTTGCATACAGTTATTGTTGGAAAAAATATTTACTATGATTTTAATCCTCTTAAATTTGTTAAGACTTGTGGTGCAGTTTAATCTATTACCTATTTTAGAGAAGATTTCATGAGCATTGAGAAGAATATATATTCTGTTCTCATTGGATGGAATATTGTATATATGTCTGTTAGGACTATTTGGTCTATGTGATTGTTTAAATTCATTGTTTTCTTATTGATTTTCTGCCTGGATGATCTGTCCATTTTTGGAAATAAAGTACTGAAGTCCTTTACTATTATTGCATTGTCATTTATTTCTCTTTCAATCATATATTTTGTATATATAGGCAATTCTGTATATACATATAACAAAGGGGCCAAAAAAATGTAAAAACATTTTAAGAAAGGAAAAAAATTGTATTAAATTTGTATGTTTGGCTTCTGCAATTAGAAGAGTTGCTCAATGGTACTTTAATAGTTTTTTCCTTACATATATATGTGTATATATATATATATATATATATATATATATATATACAGTCCTGTTAGTTTGTACATTTATGTATTATATATATTCAGTTCTGTTATATTCATAGATGCTCCCATGTTGGATCCATAAATATTTACCAGTATATCATTATATCTCCCTGATGAACTGATCTCTTTATCATTATATAATGACCTTCTTTGTCTCCTCTGATAGTTTTGCACTTAAAGTCTACTTTGCTTAATATACACATAGCCACCTCTGCTCTCTTTGGGTTACTATTTTACATAAAATATAAAATATATTTTTCTACCTCTTCACTTTCAGCCTATGTGTGTTCTTAAAGATAAAGTGAGTCTTTGGTAGATAGCACATTGTTTGGTCTTGCCTTTTATTCATGCAACCACTCTTTGATTTTGAGTGTAGAATTCAATCCATTGACGTTCCAGGTAATCATTGATAGCTAAGGACTTAACACTGCCATTTTATTGATTGGTGTTTGGTTGTTTTATTGATATTTTGTTTTTTCCTGGCTGTCTTACTTTGTGAGGTGATGACTTTTTGCAATGGTGAACTTTGATTCCTTTATCTTAATCTTTCATATATCTACTACAGGTTTTTCTTTTGTGGTTATGAGCTTTACATAGAATTATAGTTATAAAATTCCATTTTGAGATGATAAAAAATTAACTTGAATAGCATACAAAAATTCTATACTTTTATACTATTGGTATTATAATTTATATCTTTTTATATTGTGTATCAAATAACAAATTATTGTAACTATAGTTATTTTTAATGTGTTTACTTTTTAATTTTTATACTTGAACTGAAAATGCTTTATACATTATAAACACAATAGCATGGAATTCTTACTTTGACTATATATTTACTTTATGATAACCTTAACAAGTGGGAATTGTGGACAGAAGCCATCCTAGGCCAAACAAGTTTAAGTAATATGTCCAAGTTCATAGTCAGTGTGCAGTGCAGTCAGAATTCAGCCTGGACTTTGTCTAACTCCTGGTCTACGGACTATACACTGAGCTTCCTCCATTTCAGTTGGTTTAAATAAATTCATGAATGTAGTTTATTGAGTCTCTTTTGTTTCTTTGTTTCTTTGGGGGTGTTACTATCCATAGCTGTCAAGTTGTGTGTGTTAAGTTAAAAAATACAGAAATAGGACAAATTCTCTTATTTCTGCTGTGAGAGTGAATTCATGTTTTGAAAAAAATGTCATTGGAGAATGCCAGTTTAATTTTTTACTTATGTAGTCCCTGAAAACACATACTGCTGTGCTATCCAGAAAAAGAGAGAAATATTTCTATACCATTGCATTAATAAGAAATAAAGAGATATGAGGAATTTTTGTGCCTTTCAATGCTAAGATGTTTTATTGGGGAACATCAAACAATTCTATATGAAAATATATTCCACAGAAAAACATTGGAAAGAAAAAAATCAGAAGGGGAACATTTGAGGACTCTGGTTTTTTTTTTCTTTTTCTTTTTTTCTTTTTTCTTTTTTGAGACAGAATATCACTTTATTGCCCTTGGTAGAGTGTTGTGTTGTCACAGCTCACAGCAACCTCAAACTCTTGGGCTTAAGCAATTTTCTTGTCTCAACCTCCCAGGTAGCTGGGATTACAGGCGCCTGCCATAACGCCTGTCTATTTTTAGAGATAAGATCTTGCTCTGGCTCAGGCTGGTCTCAAACCCATGAGCTCAGGGAATCCACCCACCACAGCCTCCCAGAGAACTAGGATTACAGGTGAGACACCATGCCTGGCCGACTCTGGTATTTTGATTCTAAATCAGGAATTTTTAAGTTAGTTGAGACAGAATATTACTATAAATTCTGATTCAATAGTAATTAAAGGTTTCTATAAGGGAAATAAATAATATAGAGACCAGGGTTTTCAAATCAGGCCATGGATCTGTTTGTAAGTTCATATCCTCAGGAAGTCTCTGTATTCTGTGAATAGGTGCTTTCTGCCTGGACTGAAGGATGGGGGAGCACAACAGTTCATGGATCCAGACATTGAAGTTCCATTGGTAAGCAGCTACCGCCCTACGCTCTCTGATGGCCCTCCAATGTGATTTCATCCAATGCCGTGATGACCAAGAACACTGCATTCCTTAATCTGTTTCATGCTGCTTTTTCCACTGAGCCACTGACTTTCTACTCAATATCTTCCTTTAAAGTGAATAATGTCCATCTCCAAGTTGACATGATCATAATAGAACTATTGGTCTCCCTCTTCCCCATACTTGTTTATTTTTATTTCTTCTTTATATCAGTTAACAGCACTGTGGTAGGCTCACTTTGTAATCTGAAATTCTAGGTGACCCATATTTAATCCCATTCTCTCCCCCTTGTCTACGCCGTGAATAAGTTTCCACTATCTCTCCAAAATATTCTTAACACATTTACTTCTCTCTGGTCCCAATGACACTATTTATTTATTTTTGAGGTAGAGTCTCACTATGTCACCTTCTGTAGAGTGATAAGATAGAACAGCTCACAGCAACCTCAGACTCTTGGACTTAAGTGATTCTCTTGCCTCAGCCTCCCAAGTAGCTGGGACTACAGGCGCCTACCACAATGCCCAGCTATTCTCTTGTTGCAGTTATCATTGTTGTTTAGCTGGCCCAGGCCAGGTTCAAACCCGCCAACCCTGATGTATGTGGCCAGCACCATAACGACTGTGCTACAGGCGCCGAGTCAGCACTATTTTTAATCTAAGCAAATATCTTCACTCACTGTTACTAAGGTTTTTTATTTTTAAAAGCAGTAAATCATTGCCAAGTGCTTCATCTTGACACTGTGGGAGGAGATCCGACATGGAGTTCTGATCCTCCTTGGGATCTGTCCATCTCCCTGACAATTCAAGATGCCCACATGTGGTCATGGTCATCCTCACAATAGATGGGATGTCCTCCTCTCAAATGAGTTTTTCCTTCTCATTTCTTTCCAACATTTCACCTGACTACAACATTCTTTGACAACAAAAGATACATTAGCATGGGAAAACCATGTTCCATGATTTTCACAGAGCAATATACAGATAGAAGGAAATGTCCCAATTAAAACCAAAACATAAGACAGTCATGTGCTTTGTAAAAGACTGCGTGTAGGCAGGAACAAAGGTGTCCCCCACTAAGGAAGAAATATCATGAAGTGTGTCAATATAGGAGCACACCAGGAAAAGGAAATGTGTTTTTTCCTCTATTTGGAAATATTTAACTAGAAACACATAATTATGTAATTAAATGATTAAGTTTTCCAGGAGGGTAAGTAATAACAAGGAAATGATGATGTGGTGACAACAGACCTTCAGCAGGGTATAAAGGGGAGAGGGACCAAGAAGACTTCCAGACCCAAGATCTTCACTCTCCTAGAAACTCACCCAGAGCCTCCACCCTCTAACACCATGGTTAGCTCCTGTTGTGGCTCCATCTGCTCTCTTGACCAGGGCTGTGGCCAAGAGACCTGCTGCCAACCGAGCTGCTGCCAGACCACCTGCTGCAGGACCACCTGCTTCCGCCCCAGCTGCAGCATTTCCAGCTGCTGCCGCCCCAGCTGCTGTGTGTCCAGCTGCTGCAAGCCCCAGTGCTGCCAGACCACCTGCTACAGGACCACCTGCTGTCGCCCCAGCTGCTGCATCTCCAGCTGCTGCCGCCCCAGCTGCTGTGTGTCCAGCTGCTGTAAGCCTCAGTGCTGCCCATCCCTGTGCTGCCAGCCCACCTGCTGCCCCCCCAGGTGCTGTGTGTCCAGCTGCTGCAGGCCCAGCTGCTGTGTGTCTAGCTGCTGCCGTCCCAGCTGCTGTGTGTCCACCTGCTGCCCCCCCAGGTGCTGTGTGTCTAGCTGCTGCCGTCCCAGCTGTTGTGTGTCCACCTGCTGCCCCCCCAGGTGCTGTGTGTCCAGCTGCTGCAGACCCAGCTGCTGTGTATCCAGCTGCTGCCGTCCCAGCTGCTGTGTGTCCACCTGCTGCCCCCCCAGGTGCTGTGTGTCCAGCTGCTGCAGGCCCAGCTGTTGTGTGTCCAGCTGCTGCCGTCCCAGCTGTTGTGTGTCCACCTGCTGCCCCCCCAGGTGCTGTGTGTCCACCTGCTGCCCCCCCAGGTGCTGTGTGTCCAGCTGCTGCCGTCCCAACTGCTGTCTCTCCAGCTGCTGCAGGCCCCAGTGCTGCCAGTCCCTGTGCTGCCAGCCCAGCTGCTGCCGCCCCTGCTGCTGCCTGCGTCCAGTCTGTGGCCGAGTCTCCTGCCACACCACCTGCTATCGCCCAACCTGCGTCATCTCCACCTGCCCCCGGCCCCTGTGCTGTGCTTCCTCTTGCTGCTGAGCC
>CAUYPK010044856.1:0-11349 GCA_963574355.1 Loris lydekkerianus
CCAAGAACACACTAAGTAAAGCAAATAGCCCTCAGAATGGAGGAGGATTTTTGCAAATTATATTTCCAACAAAGGTCTAATAACCAGAATCAGCACACTGTACTCCAAATATTCATAAATGTATTCATCTCTATGTGTATATGACTTAATAAAAAATAAATTGGATGCTAACTTGAAAGATTATGGAGAGAAGGGAACTTCCTAAAGTCTTTATTGTGATATGATTGACATACAATAAGTTTTATATATTTAAAGTAAAAAAAGACATTATTTTAACTCGAAATAAGTAATGCAGGAGAAACATATATTCATTATTGAAAAGTCAGAAGATACAAATAGAAAAATTAATATGAAGGAAGGGAGACTGTGGTGGTCAAAGTGAATCAGGTTTACCTCATTCTTCTAAGATTGAGTCCCCAAAATTCAAAGTTCTGAGTGATAATAGTGAGTTTTCCCCCATCTCATTCCAAAAGACTTCTGAGTTCACTTGGGTTCCAAGTTGGTGACTGAGCCACTTAAATTGCTTCCAGTGAAAAAACTTTGGCCACAAAGAGGATGATAGATACAATCACATTCTGTGGGTACCATTTCCCTGTAAAACTTGTAGATCCTGTGTTTGGCACAGATTTGGAAACAAATCAAAGACACTTAGGACTTTATATAAAGTAAAAATGTCTGCTCATTTTTCTCTTGACGATACAAAGTGCATGGGGTGGCTGACTATAACCACAAGAAAATGAGCTTGGAACCATCATTACCTTCCCCTCATAAGAAGCAAAGGCCCTTATGGGAAGAACTTAAGTACACATATTACCAACCAGTGCTCCATACACTCATGATGTGGGGTCAGGAACCTGAGAGTTAGCCCAGGTTCTTTAGGGAAGAAGTGTGAAAATACAAAGGACTAAGGTGGAGATGTAGCATGCAGTCCTAATCTTTCAGTTTTAATGTTCAAAAGTCACCCATGCCTACTTTGCCTGAGAAATTCACAGCCACAGGTGGTGGCTAGTCTGGAAAGATTGGGAAGGGTAGGGAAAAGGGCTCTAGGATAGATAGTGAGAAAATATTCTGGCTGTAAATTGTCACAATAAGCAGAAATCTATTTCAGGAGGGAGTCATGGAGATGAGGAATACAATGGGCTTGACAGTACTCACATTTAGTCTCTAATCCCATGCATAGCATGACCAGCTATTCCGGTTTTCCCAGGGCTATCTTGGTTTTAGCACTGAATGTCCTGGTTCAAACTATGGAAGCCTCTTAGGACACACAGTAGACAACCCCAGTAGTTGCCTTTCTGGATTCACTTTTGTGTTGGTGCTAAGACCACATTCCATATGAACTTCTCTCAGCCATTGACTAGCACAGTGGGGATTCCGATAGAGGATCTTTTCGCAGGGTTTTTTTAGTGTGTAACTCTGGCTCCATGGTCAGCCCAGAAAACAACTTTAGAATTGTGCTGCAGACCTAGACTCTTTCTACCCAATCCTCTTTGCTCCCACACTCCTTAGAAGTGTCAGACTTGCATTGCTGTCTGAAGATTCTCTCCATCTTCTTAAGCTCCCTTCCTTTAGTGATTTTCTATGACTGCTGAAACCAACTGATCATTATATGGTGTGTATTGAGCACCTACTCTGTGTCAGGCACACCATGTTCTAGGCATTATGGACCCATAACTGACAAAGCAGAAAGGGTCTGTGCCCTCCTGCCCGTCACACACAAGTGGAGCACCAAACAACTTCATTCTTAAATTAATGTTTGGTATGATTGTGGCAAATTCTAGAAAGTGATGTAAGGTAGTAGGAGAGGCAATATCAGGAAATTCTAACCTAATTCAACTTGTGACAATTACTTAGGACCATGTGGATGTGGGGTGGGGTAGTCAGTCCAGGTGGGAGGGGTGGCAGCAGAAAGTGTAGGGCTCGGAGGAGCTGGTAATCCAGGTTTGGGGAGATCAGTGTGGCTGGAGCCCATAGTCACAGGATTGGGCAAGGCCTACCTGTAGATAAGCTTAGGGATATAGAATTGTATACCAAGAGTAATGAAATATATCAATGTTTTCTACATTTGGGCAGGGATTTGGGGGTGATCAGTTCAGCTCTTTACAAAGTTCTCTTTGGTAGCCCCAGGGAGCTGGGCTGAGAGAGATGAGATGTAAAAACAGAGAGACCAATTTGGCCCATCTGAGAAGTGATGGAGGCTTAGATCAGGTAAGGCTACTAATTGCAAACTACTGGAAAGAAGGCTCCAGGGATCACAGAGGATAAGCCCTGCTGAGTCCATAGCACACGCAGCACCTGGCCATGATTGATGTGAGACCAGGTAGCTACTGTCACTACTAGCCTGGATCACACTTAAACTAGCAAGACCACACTGGACAGGTAAGCCTTATCTTCTTTCAAAAATCTCCAGAAATGCCTTGAAGGAAGCACTGCCTCAGGCAGCATTTGTGGGGACTTTGGCTCCAGAGGCATGGCAAGGTTGTAGTTCTGGTAACTTAGCTGTGACCATTGGCTTGTTATAGCACTAAACTGAACCATGATTCCTTTTTTCATGAAAAGCAATTTGAGTGAATCTCTATTTGCAGGCTGAGCGCTACATGGAAAGAAGATGCATGTCACAGGAACTGGGTAAGCTATGAAGTTTAAAATTGTTGCCTTTTAGGGGTTGAACTGTGTCTCCTCAAAAAAATGTCTTGAAGTCCTGACCCCCTTTCCTCACCTGTGAATGTGACCTTTTTTGGAAAAAGTGTCTTAGGAGAGGTAATCAAGTTAGATGAGGTCTTTGTGTGTGGGGGTGTCTAGTACTGTATGACTGGTTTTCTTATAAAAAGAAGAGAGGGACAAGGAGGGCACCATATGATGACAGAGGAGGGTGGGAGTGATGCAGCTGTAAGACAGGGATGCCAAGGACCTGTGAACAGCACCAGGAGCTGGCAGAGAGATGGGGGGACTCTACACAGAGGCACGTGGATTTTGACTTATAGCCTCAAGAACTATGAGAGGATAACTTCTGCTGTGATAAGCCCCCTGGGTTGTGGTGTTGTCCTAGTAGCCCCTGCAGCTTCGTCACCATGATTCTCCTGCTTGCTTGAGGATGGTTAAGACCCACTGGGCACACTGGCTTTTCCATTTTCTCATCTAAGTCAGAACCTGGATTTTAACTTAGTATCTACCTGTTACCCTAAACTCTCCTGCTTGCCCCCTTTCTTCTTCACAGTTTTCTAGTAGAACCCTGAGCCTGGGTGGTCCTGACATGCCATTTTTCTCTTCTGCCTGGTAGCAAGGCCAGCATAAGACATGAATTCTATACTTCTACTTCTGTTTTTCTAAACTTTGTGCTCTTGTTGCTATGTATTTTATTTTTACATGCTATAAGCCCTATACTACATTGTTAGTATTTTTGTTTCAACAGAGAATTATCTTTTATTTATTTATTTTTAATTATTATGAAATCATAGCTGTGTACATTAGTGCAATCAAGGGGTACAATGTGCTGGTTTCATATACAATCTGAAATATTTTCATCAAACTGTTCAACGTAGCCTTCATGGCACTTTCTTAGTTATTATATGTAGACATTTGTATTCTGCATTTAGTAAGTTTAGCTTGTACCCATTCTAATATGCACGGTAGGTGTGGCCCTACCAATAACCCTCCCTCCACTCCAACCTCCCCCCTCCCTTCCTCTCCCTTGGCCCTTTCCCCATATTTTTGTGCTATAGTTGGGCTATAGCCTTCATATGAAAGCTATAAATTAGCTTCAGAGAATTATCTTTTTAAAGTTCATTGATTCTTTCCTCAGCTTATTTGATAAGATAATCAAAGACATTCTTCATTTCTGACAGCTCAAATAAGTGACTGAGGCAAAGATCTCAGTCAATGGATATTTATTCAGCCCAAGTTTGGGGATGTGCCTGGGAAAAACAAGCCATAGATGCATCTGTGACTATTTTTTTCCAAAGAGAGATTTGGAAACTCAGTATTTGAGGGGAGAAGGCATATTGAAAGAAAAAGAAGGAAGGGGATGAGCAGTTAGGCAAATGACCACTTTTTGTAAAGTCCAGAAGATCTACATTTTATAGAAAATAACGTGAATTTGAAGAGAAAAAGGAATTAAGGAAGAATCCATACGAAGGTGTCTCTGGATGGGTAGAGGAATGATTAACCTTGTCTTGTCTTTGTTCTTGTACCTGGGAAGATAAGCTTGGAATCAGCATTATTAGTATGGAATTAAATAGAGTTTAGTTTTAGGAGTTAGGCTTAGATTATAGCCCTACATGTCTAATTAACATGTCTTTGTTTATAGGAAGCCAGCCAGGAATTTCCTTATGAATCATCTGTTAGGGAAGTCTCCTTGATACTGAGAACTTTGACCTAAGGTATGGATGTAACAGCTATTCATTTGCAAGGGTATGTTGCATGACTCAGACTCTAGGCCTGACCTTTCCTTTTGCATATGGAGTTGGAAGAGGGGTCCAGAGATTTTCTTTTTCTCTCTCTTTTTTTTTTTTTTACATTTACTATATGTTTGATTTCTAGCATTTCCATTTGATTCTCGCTTAGAGAGTTTCCATCTCTTTGCTGAAATTACCCAATTGATTTTATGTTTTCTCTATCTTTTCCATTAGAACTTTAAATATAGTAATTATAGTTATTTTACATTACTTGTCTAATATTTTCAACATCTGTGTCATATCTGAGTCTGTTTCTTCACATTCTGGGTTGTTTTTCCCCCATAGGAACTCTCAACAAACATATGTTTTGCTCTTATTTTTTGGATGCCTTGTAACTTTTTGTTGAAAGCAAGACATGTTGTACGGAATAGTAAATGCTGGGCAAATAGGTTGTTAGTGTGAGGATTGATGTTAATTTAGTTAAGAGTTTGGCTGTGTTTGTGTTTTTCCAATGGTTGCCAAAGGTGATGAGTGTTGTTGTGGTGGGAATCAGATACTTCAAATTCCTCTAGTGCCTTTGCCTTACTGAGTGGCTTAGGGTCTTCCTTTTGTGCTGATCCACAAAGACAGAGTCTCTTGAACTCTCCCCTCTCTAATCTATACTCATTATTGATGGAGATTTGTTACCATGATGGTGGGGGAAGGAGGGGTATTCTCTGTGTTCTGATCGAGTCAGTATTTGAAACACACAGTTAGCCTATGAGTTTGTGGTGTGGTCTTCCCAGTGTTTCCACTCTAAAGTTATAGCTACCCTAACTGCTCAATCTCCTTCCCTGTGCCGCAGCAAGTCAATGGCTTGAGGCCCTTTGTTTATTTGTTCGCTTGTTAACTTAGGTAAAATAGTGATATAAGTCTGAGCGAATGTTTGAACTTCATCAGAGGATTTCATTAATACCCTCACATGATGTTCTTATCTTACAGATTAAGTCTCTTTCTTTTTTTTTCCATAAGGGAGATTATCTAGATAAATTTTGCAATGCTTCTTTTTCCCAATCCAGCACCATTGGGGAGGTCTCTCTAGATTTCTTCCCATCCTCTCTGGAGAAGTCTGGTGGAGTTCCTAGAGAAAAGCCTGCAAAAAGTGAGAGCTTCCCCATAACCTGTATCCTCAGCGGGTGTATACACTTGACCTCCAGAAACCCATCAAAACGTCTAGTTTGATGTTTTGACTGCCTTGTGAGACATTCAACAGCTTTTGTCATAGTTGAAGCATAGGCAAATGCTTCTCCCTGAAGTTTCCTTTATCTCTTCAGATTTCAAGGTGGCAGTTTATGCCTAAGGTTGTGATCTCAGTTCTCTGATGGGTTCTCAAGGAGTGATTGCGTTCCACTTTTTTCCAGCTTTTTTTTTTTTTTTTTTTTTTGTTGTTGTTGTAAGACTTTATAGCTCTAAGATTACATCTCCAAGTGGAGACCAAAAGTTCTAAAATTATTTTCATTTTGTGTGAATATATTCTGCTGAATCCTTATCCAGCTATCTTTTATTATGAAACCACAAGGTCCTGCTAGGGATCAGGTTTAAAACACCTCTAATTCCCAGACCATTCACTAAGTGACCTGTCTGGGGCCAAAGTGAGCCAAAGGACCTTGAAGAAGTGGCCTTTAAGTGGAGTGTGAAAGCTGCAGATAGCAGGATGAAGCCAATTTTATCAGACCAGACAAAATAGGGCCTATACGGCACTGAGAAGAGGGGCTCAAGACTGCATGTCTGGATTAAAACTGTTTCCAAGGACTTTCTTTCTTTCTTTTTTTTTTCTTTTTTTTAGGGCTTCACAAATGGCTTATCAACTATTTATTTGTTACATTAATAATATTAACAATAAATAAATTAGGGTCTTATTTGCTCTGCCTGGCTGGCTCTTTGCTGGCTGCCCATCTTTGAGTTTAGCCCCTGGACCAACAAAGGAAAGCTTCCAGTTGAAGAGAACTACTAGAAAGTAGTAGTTTATTTTATTTATTTATTTTTATTAAGTCAAACACACATAGATCATGTATACATTCATGCATATGTGGGGTACAATGTGCTGATTTTCTTTTTTATTCAATTTGACGTTAGATCAAACCAATCAACATAGCTTTCACCTCATTTACTTGATTATTGTGGCAAAACATCTATGTTCTCTTCTTGACAGATTTGACTTGTACCCTTGTCATATGCTCCATAGGTGTGGTCCCGCCGTTTGCCCTCCCTATGTCAACTTTAGATTCATATTCCCTAAAGTGCAAGAACTGGATTGACTGGTCTCGCATACAGGTCTTCAATCTTGTCTGAGTATAAAAGCCATCTCTACGTCACAGCTGGGGAGGCGGATGGGGCCAGGGACTCAGGAGAAACTGTTGGTAAGTGGTCACTTGGGACTTTGTGTCATGACAGCCCAGGAGACCCAAAGGTCAAAGATGTCTGTCCCCCAGGACTGGGATGGGGGGGAGATAGGATATAATTTCATCAATGAATAAGATAATTCATTTCTTTGTTCCATTTCCTCATATCACGACCCTTGGCTGCTGCCTTGGTGGAGGCCACAGAGGGAGAGGAGTAGGGGTCCTGTGTGAAGCCAGAATGGTCGCCTCTGTGTCCCCACCTGGGAAGAGGGTGCTGATATCTCCACCTGCCTCAGCCTCATGGGACCCTGGGCGGGTGGGGGTGGGTGGCACCTGCGGGTCTTGTACAGACAGGGAGGGCTCTCCCTGGCCCCATGCCCCCACCAACTCCCAGGCCCTGTGCCCCCACCAGCTCCTTCTCTGGCAGCAGAACAGCAGCACCTTCGCCTGGTGGGCAGCAGAGGGCAGTGTCCTGACGTGAATGGCAGGAGGGCTCCTAGGAGGACCTGGAAGCAGCTTCAATTTGTCAAGCGCTGGGGATCAAAGTTGGTGCCCCGGGGAAGCGCCTTAGTTCCTGAGAAGCCGCCCCTCCTGGGAAGGATCCAGCCACTCTCCTGGGCAAAGGCAGGGCAGAGAGGGCTTCTGTTCTAGAACATTCTGTGGGGGTGGGGGATGGGAGCCATGTCCCGCACGCCACTGTGGGAAGGCTGACGTGACGCTGGAGAACCAGGAAGGGTGTCGTCCTGAGCCAGACTGGGCTCATCAGCACCTGACAAGGGGCAGGGTCACATCTGCCTGGTGTTGGGGCCCTGTTGGGGGTGGTGGCATACCATTGGGGTGCCTTCAAAACGTGTAAATAGAACACATTCTTGGAAATAGCTTTTGACTGCAAAAATCATGTAATTGTTAAAAAAAAAAAAAAAAAAAAAAAGGGGAACTCAGAAAAACATCCAGGCAGCAGTAAAGTCCACCTATGGCTTCACCATGGAGGTAACCATTGCTACGTACTTCCAGATTTTTTGAAAAGACCTTACAGAAAGGCTACTCGATTACGCTACTTGGATGTGATTTCTCCCATTGAACAATGTATCTGCACATTTTTACACCAAGAAACGTAGCTTTGCCTCATCACCTTTAACAACTGCGCTTCAGGGCAGAGTTGCCTGGCTGGTGTTACTGGTCTCTCTGTGCCTCCAGAGCCCATGTGTTGGCTCTGCTCACACACAGGGGCTGGTCAGTGGGTTTTAACTTGCACCCAGAGGATACATTTGCAAGAGTGGGACTGTGGGGTGGGATGGATGCCGAATAGGGAGGAAACTTGCTTGCGTCTCTCATCTCCAGCATGCAGTGTGGGTCCGTTTTGCCTTTGAAGATACCTATCTGAGGCTTGGAGCCTGTAGATCAGTGGTTAGGGGCGCCAGCCACATATACCCAGGGCTGGCAGGTTCAAACCCAGCCTGGGGCCTGCCAAACAACAACGACAACAACAAATACCCTGGCGTCTGTAGTCCCACCTACTTGGGAGGCTGAGGCAAGAGAATCGCTTAAGCCTGAGAGTTAGAGGTTGTTGTGAGCGGTCACACCACAGCACTCTACCGAGGGCAATGTTGTGATACTCTTTCTCAAAAAAAAAAAAAAAAAAAAAAAAATGCCTATCTGGGACATAGTCCCACCCTTGAGGTTTGCGGTGGGGACAGGCATGTCCTGAGCTTCTTTGAGCCTGGAGCTGCCCCTGGAGCCCATGATGCCCATGGACATCTGATCATCTCAGTCATCCTACAGAGCAGGGGGGACCACAGGCCTGGGGCTGAGTGGGGAGCCCTCTTGAATGGGTTTCAGTGGCTCGCAATGAATGATTATGAAATCCCCTGACAAATGATACATGTGTTTAAGATTGTGATGGTTCTGGGGAAGACCCCTCTCCCTGCCCCTGGGCTGTTATGAAATCCATGGGTCAACTTCTGCGGTTGGACATTCAGGCTGTTTTTAAATAGCTGGTAAGCAACATTGCAGTGGCTGTCTTTAGAGATTAACCTTTGTGAACATTCATTCTACTTTTTAAACCTGATTTTTCCTTTTAACAAGGTGGTGCGAGTGAGGAGTTTGAGTAGTTGCAGGGTGTGCTAAGGTACCAGTGTCTTCCTCAGCCCAGCCCTCCTCCCCAGGGAAGCCCTCTGGATTCTCGCTGAGCCATCCATAGGCCTTTCCCTACCTACCTACATCTCCCTCCTCCCTCCCCTCCACCCTTCCCCCTTCCCCCACTCCCCTCCTTCTCTCATCTTTAGTTCTTTGTTTGGGGGGAACCAATCCAGCAGCTTTCTGAGAAAAGATGTGCAGCAGCTGGCTCGATGCCATCCTTGTTTGTGTAAAATTGTCATCCCTCCATCATGTCCAAACAATTAGAAATCTAGGCTGGAACTTGTTTGTTGAACATTTGCTGAAAATTCTAGGTTGACAATGAAGGTGTACTTTATTGTCTTTTACCTTCCATGGATGTTATTGAGAATTTTGGTGCCATTCTGATTCTAATTCGTTGCTTTTCTTTGTGTTTGCATTTTATTATTTCTGGAAGCTTTTAGTCACTTCTTGTGATCGTTGGAATGAGAAGGTGGCCCCAGGGGATGGAAGGGGCTGGGCTCTGAGTCTGCCAGGACTGGACGCACACCTGCTCTGCCCCTCACTAGGGGGACAACATCACTGCCACTGGTCAGCAGATAAGGGGTGCTCTGTAAATGTCAGCTCTTTGCTCTGTCAAATCACATGTGGGTGCCTTGTCGTGGCCAAGTGTTTTGCTATAAAGGCACTTCAATAGGATGAAATCAATGTTCTTTTTTTCATGTAACAAAGGCCTCGTGGGCAGGTGTTTGGCCAGGGCAGGCCTCTCCCTGAGGTCCACCTGCTGTAACTGTGCTACGAGGTTAGACAGCACTAATGCTTTCAAGAAAAATAGCTGCTCTTTCTCAGAATGCAAGTGTTTAAGGTCACATGTTTATTTTTCTCTGTGGTCTGGCCTTTCTGAGTCATCTCAGACCCACAAGCCACACGCATGACCATGCAGGGACCATTCTCCCTCCAGCCTGTGGTAGGAAACCCTGCCTAGGGCTGGCTGGCAGGTGGCCTTGGTGTGGCCCTTGGCAGCCCCTGGGCTCTCAGCTGCTGCGCTGGCTTCTCCAGGAATGGGTGGTGGGGGTGGTGGACAGCAGCAGCTGCCTCCCACAGCCTCCCTGGCCCCTTTTCCAGGCAGCTCTTGCCCGGCCCCCTGGACAGGCTGCTCAGGGCAGGTTGTCAGCAGACCCAGCCCCGAGGGTCTCATGAGCACCTGTTCTAGGGAGGTGCACTAGCGTCCTGGCCCAGCAGATGCTTGGGGTGTGCAGTGAGGTTGCAGTATGGAAGTGACCCTGTTCCTTTCATTCCACTTCCTTCACTTTCCTTTCATGTTGAGTGGTGAGCTCAGGGTGTGTCCAAGTGATGGTATTAAGATGTGGACTTGGCCAAGCTTCATTTCCTTTCCAGAAAATATCCTTCCTGCAGCTTCTGCTGGGGGCAGTGGCTGTGCTCGGGGCTAATGGCTACAGACATGGGTCTGGGACACCTGACGAGGTGGCCAGTCTCAGGCCAGGGCCCTCTGACCTCTGGCTCCATGTGGAAGGGCTGGCTGGATGTCCAGATTTTAGGTTTTCTGGCTTTGATGTAATAGAGGCCTGGGCATGTTGGGAGGGCCCTGAGGTGTACAGGACTGAGACTGGTACTGGGGGAAGTTTCTGGAATAGGGCCTTTGAGGGCCTAAGAGTAGCTCTCCAGAGGAGTGGGGGTGTCTTGGCCCTGAGTGGATGCCCCTCAGGCCACCCAGAGGGGCATCAGGAACACCCAGCCCTGGAACCACAGGGCCACCAAGCTTGGCCTTGGCTTTCTACTGGCAATATCCAGAGTGGACGTCTCCCCTGGCTGTCAACTAAGTTGGGCAAAACAGTAGGAGCAGTCGCCAGCCCCTGGTGACTTCCCCATGGCCAGGCTGGCGCACTCCTCAGGAATCCACGGTGAGCGCTGAGCAGGGCTGTCTCGGGTGCTGTCCATGCATGAGCAGGGCTGTCTTGGGTGCTGTCCACGCAGCACCCCTATGTAACAACAGAGGCTGCCGTGGGCCCCAGAGCAATGGCGGCAGAGGGATTAGGGCCCAGGGTCATGGCCTCACACCATCAAGGAGGACGACCCTGGGCACTGCCTGCGGCCTTTCTCCTGGCCCTTGGGAACACCTGTGGGGTGGCAGGTCTGCTCTGCACCAGCGGGTTGTGAAAGCCGCGGCCTCCCTCCCCGCCTTGTTTTCTCAGGTACCCTCAACTTGTTCTTAATTGATCCTCCCTGTGGCTTCAGGCCTGTACTTTCTAAAGCTGGGATTTCTGTTTTCTTTTTTTTCTTTCTTTTTTTTTTTTTTACTTTATTTATTTTTTTTATTATAGATAAAAATATGCACCATAGATGTGGCCCAACCCATCACCCTCCCTCCACCCAAACCTCCCCCCTCCCTTCCCCTTCCTTGGTCCTTTCTTCATAGTCTTGAGGTATAGTTGGGTTAT
>CAUYPK010044857.1:0-18389 GCA_963574355.1 Loris lydekkerianus
TTCCTTGAACTGCACAAAAAAAGTAATCTTAATTCCACTGCTATTTTAATATCATACAGCCTGCGTCAATTTTTCTCTTTCTTGATATCATTGTTTCCTAGGGATACCAAATTGCTCTTAGTAAAAAAAAAAAAAAAAAAAAAAATATATATATATATATATATATATATATATATTGCTCCAATAACAATATACCAGCAATAACTTTGCCCAAACAGAGACATATAGACTGCACTGCCCATCAATGCAGTCTGATCAGTGCCCATCAATGCAGTCTGATCAGTGTCCATCAATGCAGCCTTGCCAGTCCACATCATTTCAGCCTCACCAGTGCCCAAATGGTGGAACTCCACTTTTACCTCAAGCTCACACTGGTGTGGTGTGGGAACAGGCACAATTACAGAGCTGGTTCCTCCACTACCTTTCCAGTTCACACTTCCCTATGCTAACCACACTGTGATCTGTGAACTTGCACAGGATCGCATGGGTGAGAAGACCCATGCAATGGGATTCCACTGCAGGAAAAAAGAAGGCATGTATGCCCTTTTTCTTCCAAATCTAATGCAAGTTCAGCCATACAAGCATATGGCTGAACTTGCACTGCTCAGAGATTGCAACAGTGTGAACCGGGGCTTACATAGCACACAACATGCAACATCATACACAACTGAATAGCAATCAGAATATAAATGCACTTACTATCAATTAAATTGGGTTTCCTAATCCTCGGCTGTCTGCAGAGCCAGATTAAGTTCCCATGGGGCCCTAGGCAGATTACCAGTTTTGGGCCCCCATGCTATAACACTGAGCACTGACTATTTGCATTAACACTGACCGCTGACCATTTCCAATAACACGGACTGCTGACAATTTGCATTAATACTGGCAGTTTGCACTAACACTGAGCACTTACAATTATCATTACCACTGAGCACTGACAATTTGCATTAGCACTGAGCGCTATTTGCGTTATCACTGTGATGCAACCCACCTAGAAACCACCCCAACCAACTAACCAACTTAAAAAAAAGGCTCTCCTAACTTAAAAAAACTCCCCCTATCTGCAAGAAAAAGACCTCCTAACTTCAGAAAAAAAGGCCCCCCTTAATCGCAAAAAAAGGCCCTCCTAACTTAAAAAAAAAAAAAAAAAAAAATCCTAACTTGTTCTTACCTGGGTCCTTAGGCAGCAGAAGGCTCTGCACAGGTAACCTAGTGACTCCTCCAATTACACCCTGAGACTGAGAGGAGGAGTTGAGACAGAAAAAGGAGGGGAGTTGGTGAGTAGGAAGGGAGTCGGAGAGTGTGGGGCACATTCCACACATGCGCACTTTGGCCTGGGACGAGTCGCCTGCTAAGCAGGACAGGCAGGGTGGCAAAAACACCCGGCAGAGTGGATAAATGTCCTCGGTGTGCCGCATATGGCTCGCGGGCCCGAGTTTCCTCGGTGTGCCGCATATGGCTCGCGGGCCCGAGTTTGAGGACCCATGGTCTAACGGGAAGGTATGATATTGCAGCCAAGCCAAATTAGATTTGAAAAATCACAAAAGTAAATAAGAAAATTCCAGCAGTAGAAAACAGAGACCTAGGAGATCACATGATTTATAGCCAAGGAGAAATGGAGGCATGCCTGGTGGCAGATTGGGGTCTTCAAAGTGTTATCACAAAGTAATAGTTTCAGTAAAAAATTCCCAGAGGGCCTTATATTGATTCTTTCATCTGTTCATTTGTTACTTCATTTCCTTCATCCATCTATCCTCTTTTCAAAGCATTTTTGAGCACTTGCTATAGGTATTCACAGCTCATAGAACTTGTATGAACTAATAAATCAATACCCAGGAGGCCAAATCCAGCATGCCATAGACCTGTAATAGTCCTGACCATCTTAACTCTTCTTTTCATACAAGTTCAGCTTAGTCAGTTTAGGGATTTTATCTTTCCAGTGGGAATCTATCTTCAAGTAACCCTGGGCTTTGCTTGACTGAAATGTGCTTTACAGCAATGGCCACTGAAGAATAGGCTTTCACTAACTGATTACTTTGTGAGGAAACAAGAGGCTAAGCTTTAGTCTTAGCAACAGAAAACAGGATCCACAGAAGCAGGAGTTAAGACACCAATCCTCAGGGAAAGAAGCTGCCTTAGGAATGTGCCAAATTGTTTGGGAAAGAAGACTGGCTTATGACTGGGAAGGAATTGGCAGTCCCTAGAAATTATATGCCCTAAACGACTACTGCCCAATACATTTTAGGTTCTTGGGCCCAAAGGCCTTAGCCCTACAGGTATTACACCTCACATTCAGCAGAGTTCTACTTTGTTTAACCCTAAGAGTTCCTAAATTCACAACATTTTTTTTCTGAGTTTGTATAGCTGACCCAAGAGGTTAGAACTGGAAGGCCCTTTAGAGCACACCTAGTCCAATCATTTTTCAAAAAACACTGAAGGAGCTCTGGAAATTTCACCCCAAAATATGATTCCTCGGTGTAATGGGTATAGGCTTTGGAAGGGAGCTTTCCCTCTATCTCCACAAAACCAGACAGACTCAAAAGAGCAATTACTTTCCTTCTCCTCCCTGTTACCTCAATCCATTATAGTAAAAAAGATAAGAAAGCACCCAGACACAAACTATTTTAAATATAATACCTGTCTCTCAGGTTAATTTGCAAAGAAAATCATTTACTATTTAATCTGTTTTCCCCATCCATCCATTGTCTCAAGTATCTATTCATTCCCTAGCAACCATTTATTGCCCCTAAGCAAAATTACTTATGCTCCTCATCTCCTCCTCCCCTCTAAAATTAGGACATATAAATTTGTACACCCCACTGCGATATTTGGTAATCACTTTGTGATTCTCCCAATGCACAAGGTAAATAAACCTCTTTCTCTCATTAATTTGCTTTATTGTGAGTTGATGTTTCAGCAAACCTTCAGGGATGACAGGGAAGTTTCTTTTCACCTTACCCCACAAAACTGAAGCCTAGAAAGGCCAAGAATCATGCCCATTAAATTAATGAATGAGCTGGAACAGAATCAATTGTGCCTCCCTCTTCCCCACAAGCTACTAGCTAGCTTATGTATCTATACTTGACAATCCTAAAGCATTTTCAAAAAAACACAAATTAATTTCATTTTACTTCTGCTGAGCACAAAGCATGAAACATGATAATGATTAGAAATTACTGGACTGACTTTTGATTCCGAGTCCCACTCCTTACCAATCCTAACAATTTTCCTAATGTGTATTATACTTTGCCTTGAGGTATTCCTCCATTTTACTCAGTTTCATTCCTCTATTCTACCAGCTGAATGCAAATCTTCATCTTATCTGAGTGTTTCAGAATTCCATCACCAAAAGACTCTGCAACTGACCTTTATACTTTAATTAGTAACCTTTATTTTTGAATAAGCAGTTCCTAAGTTGTTGCCTAAATGCACTCTTAAATTTTTGAAATTTGAGGGAGAAATGAAGTTTCTAGCATGAGTGGTTTCTACATAAAACTGCAATTTTATGAGAAACTACCACTTGAGTTCTGAGAAGCCACAGCCTCCAAAAGAGGTCATCAGACCTACTCTGGACAAGCCAGGGAGTTTCTTTCTGCAGACTCTGGTAGGGCCAAACTTGCTATCAAAGTAAATTGCTTCTTCCTAAAGTGTCTTTGGGGAAGCCGGAGAACAGAATTCTGAAAAGAGCTGACTGGAGGAAGCATTAGTTGAAGTTATAGCTAATATAGTTGTCATTTTGAATTCTTCTCCTTAAATAAAATAATTAAACTGAAATATCATGGTGAACAGAGCTAAATGGTTCTAGTTCAGCAAAAAGAGAGGCCCATTTGAGCCTGCAAACTCTTGCAGAAAGGCAAGCTAGTGTTAAAGGATTATTATTTAGTGATAAAATCATTACCTTCATGCAAATGTAAAAGAATCATATGTCAAAAAAATCTTATTTAACTCATTTATTAATGAGGGAAACAGTAAGATGAACAACCTGTTCAAAAGCAAATTCAAAGAACATAGACTCTTACAGGCAATTAGAAATAGTGGAATGAATTTTTTTCAGTTTTATCAAATGTTTATTAAGTAAATGAATATTTCAAGTTGGTAAAAATTTGTTTCTTTATTTTGAGACAGAGTTTCACTCTGTCACCTTCAGTAGAGTGCTATGGCGTCATAGCTCACAGCAACCTCAAACTCTTGGGCTCAAGCTACTCTCTTGCCTCAGCTTCCCAAGTAGCTAGGACTACAGGCACCTGGCACAACACTGGGCTACTTTTAAAGACGGAGTCTCGCTCTTGCTCAGACTGGTCTCTAACCCATGAGCTCAGGCAATCCACCCATCTAGGTCTCTCAGAGTGCTCAGAATACAGGCATGAGCCACAAGTGCCCAGCCTTCAAGTTATTAAAAATTTAAAAGGCAGTCTAATAAGTTGTTAATGTGCTGTTTTATTTTTCTAGTTTAAATATGTACAATATTACATGTGATCATTGGAATAATCAAAACCCATAAAATTTGCACCAGCTTAAAAGACATCTTTACTCTTCTTATTTTTAATCACTTACCTAATGCTGGAATGAATTTTCAAACAGATTTTCAAACTGGTCAATATCCACGGGACAATAACCAATTCCATTGCACCAGACAAAATTACTTTACATTTCTATGGATAAAAATATTTTGCATTATTTTTAGTTCTCTACCATGTATGAAGTTGTTAAATAGCTCAAAGCCAATGCAAGGCACAGATAACCCAAAAGAGTATACAAGTCAGAACATCCAATAATCTTTTTGCCCATTTAGTCCTTCACAATTTTCTTTGACACTGAAAAGAACTGTTGCAATCAGAATGCTTTAAGGTTAGCAAGCCCCATGACCCTTGAGGCCCAGGTTAGGGTGGCAGCCCAGAGGATAGCCTCATAAAACTGCTGGAAGTGTAATTTGACACTTAAAAGAGAATTAGCAATGCCCCAGATGGATTATAGAAACTAAAGGTGGCTTTTCCAAAGCCTCAGGAGCTAGGAAATCTGACAAGTGGAGAGATCCACCCATGAGACTGAAAACAGCTGGTGATGGCCTAAGAAGGAAAACACATGTCTCCCTTTGCTATGCTGTCTTGCAGAGCCCAGTTCAGGACATCTGGTTGAAATACAACACCTTGATTCTTGCCTGGCAACAAAATACAAGTAAATACAATCTCCACAAGCATGCTCAATGGGAAACTTCAGGAACACATTAAGGAGAATTGTGTAGAATTCTGCCAGTTTTTCAAGCACTTCACATATTGTGTAACCGATTTTTTATTAAGTGCTATACACCTTTGAGTTTTATGTTTGCCTAAAAACAAGTAGAGGTCCAGAAATCAAAAGCAAGTCTGAGTTTTTCATTCATGGTTTTCTCCATTCTTCAGCAGTACTCATCAACTTCCCATTTTGCTCTGCCCTTCATTGACTAACTTGGCAATACCTGGCATCCTGGCATCTCTTATGTACTGAGGAAGAGCAACATATAGCAGGGGGTAACCTGACCCTTTTGTAGTTGCTCCCTGTCCTTCCTCATCCTCCACCCCCTTAGGGACAACTCACACCATTAGGCAGCTGGAAAAGGTGTGAAACTGATGATTCACATATATACACGAAAAACAGCACAGGTTTTTTTTTAAGCACTGGATTAGGAGTTGGAAACCATCAGTTCTAATCCTGTATCTAAGATTTCTTCTAGTTCTTAGATGATGTGATTTAACAGTCAATCATGATGGTACAAAGGAACAGTAACAATACTCATTAAAGAAACAAAAAATATCAAACACATGTTGATTTTCACCCAAGGGAAAGAATGGAAATATATCCTCATACGCTCTAACAGCAGGATAAATCAGGACAATTATTTTGAAGGAAGAATTGGCAATATATATCAGAAGTCATAAAAAATATTCATGCCCTTTCACACAGAAATTCTACTCCTGGAAATCTGTCATCAAAGCAATCATTCAGAAGAAGAAAAAAAAAACTATTTGTAGGGATCATGGCAAAACCCGCTCTTTTTCCTTGGTTGGTTCACTGAAAGATCAATTCCGTTATGGCAGATTAATAAGAGAAAGGTTTATTTCTAAATACCAAATGAATGGAGGGGAACCACAAGAATGATTACTCAAACTCTCAATGATGGTCAGAGACTTTTATAGATGCCTTTAAAAGTCTATAAAGGCATCTTTATAGGGGGAGTTTCTAAGGGGTGATTGCTAGAGGGGGATGTGTAGTTGGAGGGAAACAGATTGACTTGTAAATTAACCTGGGAGACAGGTATTGTGTTTTGAGGCCAGGTCTGTTAGCATGTAAAAAAGCAAGTCAGCAGCCTCTTTTAATTCCTAATCAGGTTACTCAGGTTTTATGTAGACAGAGGAAAGGTCTCTTCCAATGCTTTCTGATCATGAATGGCCTTTAATTCAAAATATTCTTTATACCAAGGAGTCAAACTTGGGGGTGAAATTTCCTTAGCTCTCTCATTCTCCTAGTCTGGAACTTCCCTAGAAGTTTCACACATTAAGAGTTAAGTTGGAAACCGTGGTGAGAAAGAGTGGGAATCTAGTAATAAGATGCTTGAAAAGAGATATGAGAACATAATTAGGATGAGAATGAATAAACAGAAAAGAACAGATCTAAGCCCATTTCCTCATACCCCATCAAACCAGTCTTCCATTCCTGGGAATAGGTCAGTCCAATAGAATGGTTTTGCTTCATTAATTTGACAAAGAATATTTACCTTGTTCTTTAAGAGATGTAGATCAGTCTCTACTTGCCCTGACTGATTTAAGTAAAAACAATGTTTCTCCCAAATAACAGCACAAGCTCTTCCTTGTTGAGCTGTCAAAGTGTCCAGGATGTGGTGATTTTGAATTAGGATGGATGCTATTAACCTCTGCTCGAAGTGCTCCTAATGCCCACATGATGTTGAACTCTTGTTCTATTACCATGGATTTGTGATTGCTTTTTCAATTTTGCAAGTTCCAAATGTTGGAAAAAGGATCCTAAACATTGAAAAGAACTTTGAATTAATATACAAGGGGATTTCTTATAATGTCACTTTTTTATGTTTATAAGGTACCACCTTATGAAGAAAAGGGCCCAAGTTTGTAATCTGACTGGCATTTAAAGTAAAGTACTTGGAAACAGAGGATGTCAGATAACCAAGTCCACAGTGTCCTGACCATTTGTATACCTTATCACCACATGAGATAAAAAGACCAGTGTTATTTATAGATAAACTCAAGTTAGAACCTATGATCTTCCAGCCTGGGTTTTATTTTTTTATTTTTATTTTTATTTTTTTGGTGTTTTTGGCCGGGGCAGGCTTGAACCCACCACCTCCAGTATATGGGGCAGGCGCCCTACTCCTTTGAGTCATAGGCACCACCCCAGCCTGGGGTTTGTTGTGTCTTCTCTTCACTGGCACGTTCACATATCCAGTTGTCATGTGTCCCTGTCAATTTATAGGAACAATTGACTGAGGAATATTTGACATAAAAGGCCTTTCATCTGATTTTGGCAGTTATATGGCTTGATGATGTCATCTAACCAAGTCAGTCCAGACTTTTGGTCTATACAAATGTAATTGTTAGTGCCTGACAGTTTAACAAGGGGAAAGAGTGAACTATCCCATGTTGCAGAGGCCTGGCCTGTGGGCTGTTCATAATATATGGTGATTTGACGAATATTGTCATTATGAAGGTTGGTGTCAGCACCGTCTATGATCTTTGTGAGAGGTGCAAGAATGCCATTTGTGAAATCAAACCATAGGGTTTGATCACAATATTGTTCCAGATATCACCTAGAAAAAATACAGTATCATTCTGATTTTCAAAGCAGAAGGGAACTTTGTTTTTCTTTTTCTTTATTTTATCTTATTTTATATTATTTTTTAAGACAGAGGCTCAATATGTTGCCCTCGGTAGAGTGCGGTGGCATCACAGCTCACAGCAACCTCAAACTCTTGGGCTTAAGTAATTCTCTTGCCTCAGCCTCCTGAGTAGCTGGGACTATAGGTGCCCCCCACAACACCAGATTATTCTTTTGTTGTTGTGTCATTGTTTGGCAGGCCCAGGTTGGGTTTGAACCCGCCAGCCTCAGTGTACGTGGCCATCACCTAACTGCTGAGCATGGGCACCAAGCGGGATTTTTTTTTTTTTTTCTAGTGACTTTACCTGAGCAAAATATAGTTCCTGAGTTTCCACAGAAGTTTTTATATGTCCAGTTGTCTCACCATCAGGTGAAATAGTATGTTATTTCTTCTCTGGTTGTGGATGCCACCATCTTATCACACGTCCATTTTCCAGATTGGTTCCACCAGGTAATCATATCAGCTGAGATAAAAATGAATTCAGGTTCCTTTGCATGATCTAGATGTTGGCATAGCCAGCAATTGGACTGATTCATTATTGTGCCCAGGGTTTGAAAGACTGGTGTAAAAGGGTGCCGGGTCTGTGCTTGACCTTCTGGAAAAACAGTAAGGGTTAGTGAAAGGAAGGCATAGTTTGAAAGAAGAGCTAAAGTGGATGATAAAAGGGAGAATGGGATAGATTGAGGCAATCTTCATTCAGCTTCCAATGCTGAATGGGGGGTGCTTAAAGGAAGAAGTGTTTAAAAGTGACCCATTGAGGGTTTTAAGGCAAGGAATATAGGGTTTTTGATCCATAATCTTTGGAAAAGCTGTCTACTTCATGAAGTTATCTGCTTCAGGGGCCTGGGAACTGGCTCAAGAAATCCTTACTTTCAGGGCACACCTATAGGGGTGGTCTACTAAATGTCACTATTGTTTGGCATGGCTCACAGGAATCCAGGATTTCTTTTACATTTTCATGACAGCATAGGTGAATAACAGTACTTTATAAGGATGTTTCCAGCAAGGTGGCAGCACATGTCTTCTTGTAAGAACTTTGATAAAGGGTGGTGCCTGTGGCTCAAAGAGTAGGGTGCTGGCCCCAGGTGGCATGGTCAAGCCTGGCCCCAGCCAAAACTGCAAAAGAAAAAATGATATACATATGATCTCTTGGTCAAACAGGATGACAAGTCCTGTCAGCAGGTGGAAACCATGTTCTATTCACCTGTTGATGACCATGCTTCAAGCACAGTAGTTAGCATTTCTATGTAGTTAGTCATGGTATAGAATTGTTCATTTAAAACTCTATGGTGTTCAGTCAAAACTCCTTTATTTTTTTTTTTTTAAGAGACAGAGTCTTTCTTTATTGCCCTTGGTAGAGTGCCACGGCATCACAGTTCCCAGCAACCTCCAATCGCCTCCAGGGCTTCGGTGATTCTCATGCCTCAGCCTCCCGAGGAGCTAGGACGACAGGTGCCCGCCACAATGCCCAGCTATTTTTTGTTGCAGTTTGGCTGGGGCTGGGTTCGAACCCGCCACCCTCGGTATATGGGGCTGGTGCCCTACTCACTGAGCCACAGGTGCCACCCCAACTTCAAAACTCTTAGAAGTGATCAAGGAGTAAATCAGACTGTGTTCTGGCCTGTGCAGAACCTTTTTAGTTTGATCAGGTCCCAGGAATGTATTTTTGTGTTGCTTCAATTGCCCAGGGGGAATTCTCCTCATAAAATATTCTCCCAGGCCGATTTCTTCAAGTATTTTCCTTGCACTTTCCTCTAGTATTTTTATAGTTTCATGTCTTAAGTTTAAATCTTTAATCCAGCGAGAGTCTGTCTTAGTTAATGGTGAAAGATGAAGGTCCAGTTTCACTCTTGTACAGGTCACCAGCCAGTTCACCCAGCACCATTTGTTAAATAGGTAATCTTTTCCCCACTGAATATTTTTCACTGGTTTGTCAAAGATCAAATAATGGTAAGTAGCTGGATTCACCTCTTGGTTTTTTATTCTGTTCCATACATTTACCTCTCTGTTTTGGTGCCATCACCATGCTGTTTGGTCACTATCAATTTATAGTATAGTCTGAGGTCTGGTAGTGTGATTCCTCCTGCTTTGTTTTTATTTCTGAGTAATGTCTTGGTATTTGAGTTTTTTTTCTGATGCCATATAAAATGGAGTATCATTTTTTTTTTTTTTTTTTTTGCGATCTTTAAAGTATGTCAGTGGAGCGTTAATAGGGATTTCATTAAAATTGTATATTGCTTTGGGTAGTTTGGACATTTTAACAATGTTGATTCTTCCCAGTTGTGAGGATGGTATGTTTTTCCATTTGTGAACATCTTCAACTATTTCTTTCCTTAGAGTTTCATAGTTCTCTTTATAGAGATCTTTCATGTCCTTTGTTAGGTAAGCTCCCAAATATTTCATCTTTTTTTGCACTACTGTGAATGGAATAGTCTTTGACTGTTATTTTCAGTCAAAGGACTATATATTGGTATATATAAAATCTACAGATTTATGAGTGTTCATTTTGTAACCTAAGATGCTTCTGTATTCCTTGATCACTTCTAAGAGTTTTGTAGTAGAATCCCTGATGTTTTCCAGATATAGCATCATGTCATCTGTGAACAATGAATGTTTGACCTCCTCTGACCCTATATGGATACCCTTGATCATCTTTTCTTGTCTAATTGTGATGGCTAAGAGTTCCATTACAATGTTAAAAAGTGGAGACAATGGGCAACCTTGCCTGTTTCCTGATCTGGGTGGAAATGATTTGAATTCAAGTCCATTCAATATGATATTGGCTGTGGGTTTGCTGCAGATGGCCCCTATCAGTTTAACAAATGTCTCTTCTATACCCATTTTTGTAAGTGTTCTGATCATGAAAGGATGCTGGATATTATCAAAAGCTTTTTCTGCATCAATTGAGAGAATCATATGGTCTTTGTTTTTTTTTAATTTGTTTATGTGATGAATTATATTTATAGATTTACGCATATTGAACCAGCCCAGAGACCCTGGGATAAAACCCACTTGGTCATGGTGTATAATTTGTTTGATGTGTTGCTGGCTTTTGTTTGTTAGGGTCTTGTTGAATATTTTTGCATCAATATTCATTAGAGATATTGGTCTATAATTTTCTTTTCTTGTTGGGTCTTTTTTTGTTTTGGGTATCATGGTGATGTTTGCTTCATTGAATGTGTTGGGCAATGTTCCTTCTTTTTTTATATTTTGGAAAAGGTTGAGTAATACAGGTACTAGTTCCTCTTTAAAGGTTTGGTAGAATTCTGACATGAAGCCATCTGGTCCCGGGCTTTTCTTTTTAGGGAGATTTTGTATAGTTGATCCTATTTTAGAACTTGATATTCACCTGTTCAACATTTTCTGTTCATTGTGGCTAAGTCTAGGAAGGTAGCATTCTGCCACATATTGGTCTATTTCCTTCAGATTTTCGTATTTCTAGGCATAGAGTTTCTTGTAATATTAATTAAAGATTTTTTGAATTTCTGAGGAGTCTGTCCTTATTTGGGCTTTATCATTTCTCATTGATGTAATTAGAAATTTTACTCTTTTATTCCTGGTTAGGTTAGCTAAAGTTTTAGCTATTTTATTGACCTTTAAAAAAAACCCAACTTTTTGATTTATTGATCTGTTATATAATCCTTTTGTTTTCAATTTCATTTAATTCTGCTCTAATTTTGGTTATTTCTTTTCTTCTGCTGGGTTTGGGATTGGAATGTTCTTCCTTTTCCAGTTTCTTGAGATGTCCCATTAAGTTGTTAATTTCCTCTCTTTCCATTCTCTTGAGGAAGGCTTGTAATGCTATAAATTTTCCTCTTAGGACTGTCTTTGCGGTATCCCAGAAGTTCTGGTAATTCATGTCTTCATTATTGTTTTGTTCAAAAATTTTGGTAATTTCCTTCTTAATCTCATCTATGACACAGCTTTTCTTTAGCATAAGGTTAGTTTCCATGTTTTTGTTATGCAGATTCTTCTTGTTATTGAGTTCTTCTTGTTATTGAGTATGCAGATTGTTTTCGTTATTGAGTTCAACTTTTATTCCATGATGGTCTGAGAAGATGCAGGGAATAATTTCTATTCTTTTAAATTTGCTGAGGTTAGACTTGTGACCTAATATGTGATCAATTTTGGAGGATGTTCCATGGGCTGATGAGAAGAATGTGTATTCAGTTTTGTTAGGATGAAATGTCCTGTAGATGTCTGTTAAATCCAATTGTTGAATGGGTAAGTTTACATCTAAAAATTCTTTGCTCATTTTCTTATTGGAAGATCTATCTAACACTGCCAAAGTGGGGTCAAAATCTCTTACTATTATAGTGCTGGAGGAAATCAAATTGCTCATGGCTGTTAGAGTCTTTCTTATAAATTGAGGCACATTCTGGTTGGGTGCATAAATGTTAATAATTGAAATCTCATCATGTTGAGTGTTACCCTTAATGAATGCAAAGTGACCATTCTTATCTTTCCTTACTTTTGTTGGCTTAAAGCCTATTGTATCTATGAATAAAATTGCAACACCTGCTTTTTTTCTGATTTCCATTTGCCTGAAATGTAGATGATGATCCCTTCACCATGAGTCAATATTTACCTTTAAGATAAGATGAGATCCTTGTATGCAGCAGATATCTGGCCTACATTTTTGTATCCAGTCAGCCAACCTGTGCTGCTTTAGAGAACAGTTTAAGCCATTCACATTAATTGTAAATATGAATAAGCTTGGTAGAATTTTAGTTATCAAGTTTTTCGAAAGTCCAGTGGACATTTTCAATCCTTTCACCACTGTAGATGCTGGAATAGATCAAACATTTCTGAGTGTGTTTATTTTGGTGGTGGAGGATTGTGCTGGTCATTATGGAGGATAGGTCTGAGAATATCCTGGAGAGCTGGTTTAGTTATGGCAAATTTCTTCAACATGTGTATGTCATTAAAGTTTTTAATTTCTCCATCATAAATGAAACTCAGTTTA
Organism: Loris lydekkerianus; assembly: GCA_963574355.1. Classification (NCBI taxonomy): domain Eukaryota; kingdom Metazoa; phylum Chordata; class Mammalia; order Primates; family Lorisidae; genus Loris; species Loris lydekkerianus. Next base: position 12,852 of record CAUYPK010044857.1, read on the forward strand.
GCTGGATATAGGATCCTGGGTTGAAAGTTATTTTGTTTTAGGAGATTAAAATTTGATGACCACCCTCTTTTTGCTTGAATGTTTTCAGCAGAGAGATCTACAGTCATTCTAATATTTTTCCCCTTGTAGGTTATGGTTTTCTTACATCTGGGTGCTTGCAGAATTTTCCCTTTATATTAACTTTGGCAAAGTTAATTATACTGTGTCTAGGAGATATTTTACTTGGGTTGAGTCATGCTGGGGTTCTGAAACTGTCTGCTATCTGAATTTCAGAATCTCTTGGCATGTCTGGGAAGTTCTCCTTTATTATCTCATGAAGTAGGGCATCTGTTACTTTGAACGCCACCTTGTTGTCTTCAGGAATTCCTATAAGTCGAATATTAGTTACCTTCAAATTATCCCAGAGCTTTCTGAGAGAATGATCTGTTTTCACTCTCCACTTCTCTTCCTCCTTGAGCATTTGGGAGCATTCAAAAGCTTTGTCTTCAATATTAGAAATCCTTTCTTCTGCTTACTCCATTCTATAACTGAGGAATTCTACTGTATTCCTTAGATCTTTGAGGGCTACAAATTATTGTCTCAATGTGTCAAAATCTTTAGTTATTTTGTCTATGAATTCAGTGAATTCTTGAGACAACTTTTGAAATGCTCCTTGAATTTCTAATTACACCTTTACCTCCATTGTATTAATCTTATTTGCAATAAAAACTCTGAATTTGATTTCTGACATGTCAGCCACTTATCTATGAAGATGATCTTCAGTTGTGTCTCCCATATCGTTCCTTGGGGGAGTTGATCTACTTTGGTTCTTCATGTTACTGCAGTTTTTATACTGATTAGGCCCCATGATTATTTTACACCATTTGGCTAGATGAGCGGATAAGATGAAGTTGGCTTGGAGGCTCCTGGAGTAGTGATTAATCAGCCCTTTGCCCAAGACCTGGAACTGGTGTCTGTACATTTTCCCCTAGAGCTTTACAATGGACTCATACAGTTGCTATGGCCCAAGACACTGGGGACCTGCTTGGTGTGGTGGGGCTAAGTGGTTCTGTCTTGTTTTTAGCTGGTCTCTGTCCTACTCTAATCAGTTTCTGTGGTTGAAGTCTCAGCTGTGGAGAAATACCAGCAATTAAGACACCCCACCCACCATGGGCAACAACTGGAAAAGCAAAATCAAACCTTCCCACCACCACACAGCTAGGGTACCACTTTGGATAGTCCTCAGGTGATTGGTGAAGTTCAAGAGGTCCAAATCAATTTTCACAGTCAGCACCAGTCTCAGATAGGAACGTTCAAAATGTCTGCAGCAACTAGATAGCAGGGGTCTGCTGGCAGCTTGAGTATGACTCACTCTGGTGCTCCCAGAGTTCAGAAGGATCCACCCAGCAAATGATCCCTCCTTCCCCACCTTGCACCTTTGTCACACCCAGTCACTTGTAACCTCACAGGGTTATGACCCAGTTCCCTCCAATGAGCAGATGCTCCAGGGGTTTGTGCCTGCCTGAGTCACAGGGAGATCTATGTCTCTTCAGCCAGGCCGTAGCTCTCTGCCACTATCCAGCAGGTTGAGCTGAGGCCTGACAACCTTGGGTGCTTAATGGAAGCTTGGGTAGCCCCAGTCTGTGCCGCTACGCAGAGCTGGCGTGTCTGTCTCCGTTGCTCTCTGTGTTGGGGCAGGCATGATTAGAGTTTACACTCAGCTCTCAGTTTCTGCCCCTCACTGCCTGCTTTTGTCTCATCTATGATCCCCTGATGGCTGGGAGCTGCTTTGGCTCACTAAAGCAATCCTTCTGGCTCAATCCTGTCCTGGGAGTATGCCATCTCTGTGCATGCTTATTCTAGTCCTGGCCATGCCCCACCCAGGCAGGTACCACCTCAGACATACCCTTAACTCATGGGGCCTGCGTTTCCATCCCAGATCTGTTCCACCAGTGCCTGGCACCAGAGAAGATGCCCAGCTTCCTCTAGTTTCCCAGAGAGACAGGGAGTGTCTTTCCAAAATATCCCCAGGGGTGTGAGTGCTATTGTTCTTGCTGCTGCTGCTGCTCTGTGCCATGAGGTACCACCTCTCCCTCTCCCGTATGATTCCCTCAGTTCACCATCTTCTCCTTACTCCCATGCCACAGAATCAGCACAGAGCAGCAATAGCCCACACCTTGTTCACACCTCTCGAGAAAATGCCCAAGAACCGGGACTCCACGGGGGACAGGCTTCCAGACCTTGGGGTGAGAGTGGAGGGGAGTGGTAGAAGTTCAGAATTGCAGGTAGAGAATATATACAGTTTTGTACAGTTTTATGCCTGACAGGAGAGTGCCATGGCAGACTGGTAGGTCCTGTCTGGGGAAGCAGTTCCAGTTTTTAGAGGGTCTCTCCCATGGGATAAAATAGGAGGGGATCTGAACTCTGCTCTCTTGTTTGTATGTAGAAAGTATACTGCAAGCACTTTTCATGGGGGAGGGGACTCCCATCTTCTTGGCGATGAATTTTGTACCTATTGTTTGTTTCCTTGGGGTTGCAGCTTGCCTCAGCAGGGTTGATGTGCGTTCTTCAACCTTCTCTCTTGGCGCAGCTCCAAACCATCAGCTTACTTGCTAAACTTCTGTCCTTTAACTCTTCTTCTGGACAGGAGCCTCTGTGGAAACCTGGCTCCAGTCGGCCATCTTGCTTCCACCCCCTAGCTTTCAGATTTTTATGATTAATTTAGGCAATGATTTTTTTTTTACATGAACATATAAGAAAGAGGAACAAATGGAGAAAATATAGAAATCTTTGAAAAATCCTGAAAGCTGGAGTTTGCACTTTTCAAAGTATAGTTAACTATTTATTTATTTTTCTTAATGCAGACATTTGAGGCTTTTAACAAAATTTTAGAGAACATCAATATTAAATTTAATTTTATTCTAGACTTATTTTAGTTTGTTATTATTTTTTAATTTAGGATTAAAATTTTGCTTAAAGAAACTCAAGAGTTAAAAATACAAATCTGTGGTATCTTGGAATCTTAGAGATAACTTACTCAAAGTCTTCATATGTAGTGAGAGAGTATAAATAGGTCCAGCAGGCATTTTACTTGGACTTTCAGTGTTTGGGCTTTCTGTGTTCTTGGGAGGCTCCAGGTGTTCTATTTCAGAATCCACTTTTGATAAAAATTAAATTTAGCAGTTTAGTTGAGCAAAGAGTATTTCACAAGGTGGTCAGTTGTATTAGAAGTGGTTTTGAGAGACTCTAATGTTACGAAGATTGGGGACAGAATAGAGAAAGTGAAGTATAAAAAACAGTTGAATTGGTTATAGCTCAGCATTTGCCTTACTTAAATACAGCTTAAACAGCTGAACACCTTTTATTTATCAAAAGTCTATTATCCACAGAGAGAAAAGGGTAGAAAGGAGTGAAAATGAATGGAGGAAAGTTTACTGAGGACAAGCAGCTGAACTTTTTACCTTGTAAGTAAAATTAATAAGCCTTAACAAAGGTTATTACATTATAAGAGATGCAACAAGTATCTTATGAGGTGGAGAACAGTTTTTACAAGATCTACAAAAGAAAGGTATCACTAGTCATGCATAAGATGCAATTTATAATTTTGGTCAGTCACATTTTTTAGCATCCCAGCTTTTCAGTTGATCATTTATACATAAATATTTAAAATTCTCATATATTTCTATAGAATATAGGAAAGCAAAAGTTGTGCACAGAAGGCAAAAGAACTAATGAATGGTATAAGTTATCAATATCAAACCAGAACAAGTGCATTCTGTGCTCGAGAATCAAAGAGCTGCTGAGATGAAAATATAGAATTTTAGTCATTAGACTATGAAATAAACTGGCCTGTCATTCTTACAGAGGCAGTATCTGAAAGATTTTTTTCTTTGTTTTAAATCAGTTTTTTTCTTTTCTTTTCTTTCTTTCTTTTTATTTTTTTGAGAAAGATTCTCAAGCTGTCACTCTGGATAGAGTGGTGTGGCATCACAGCTCACAGCAACCTCCAACTTTTGGGCTCAAGTGATCTTCTTGCCTCATTTTTCTTTTTCTAGAGATGGGGCTCTCGCTTTTTGCTCAGGCTGGTGTCAAACCTGTGAGCTCAAGCTATCCACCTTCCTTGGCCTCCAAGAATGCTAGGATTATAGACGTGAGCTACCATGCTTGGCCCAGTCATCTGCTTTTCAATTTTGTCAAGAGAATCTTTAAGGCTAGCCATAACATTATGTCTTTTTCTTTTAATCTAATTTCTGTATTAATATAAAGTAATTATTTCAAATAAGAGATTTTTTAAAAGTTTTTTTTTTAGTAACAGTTAGAAGTCTTTTAATTCAGAGGATCCATCTTTGGCCATTAATTACAATGGTATATTTATTCCAAAAATGACTGAATCTAATGCCTCTTTATAAAGCACAGGTGATATTTTTACAGGGTTAACCTGGAGAGAGTACAAAGAAGGTTCAATGCCTCTTCATAGATAAGGCAATTTCTAAGATTCCCAGAAATTCACTCTCAGAAATATACTTACGATAGAATAGACGATGACAAAAACTCACTCCTTGGATCTTGACATGTTTGGTACACACAGTGTGTTGCTTTTTGAACTCCCAGTCTTTTCAGCCTGGCTACCTGATGTGTTCCTGACAAAGCACTGCACCCTGGATGGCAGAGACTGAGGAGAGAATTCCCACTCAATCACAAGTCAAGCTCAGAGACATAAAACAGGACAAGAGGGAAACCTCATATGGTTTTTGCTTCAGGGACCTGCAACAAAGTTTGTCTTAAAAGACACCAGACTAGTCAGAACTGTGTAACTGGTTAGTATGCAGGGCTGGTATGAATGTTGAGCTGGTGGGGAGCTAGGCTCGAGTCCCACTCTATGGTAACCCTCTTTAGATAAAAAGATACAGAAAGACAAGCAACAAAACAAAAACAAGCAATAACAACAACAATAAAAGCTACTTCTGAGAGGAGATGAAATCAAACTATATGAATATTCATGCAAAACAAAGTACCAAAAAATATACCAATACCAGAGTTGCTCACAAGACTAATCACTAACAAAAACATTTCTCTCATTGAACTTAAATTTGGAAAGGACATAGACCTTTTACCATCAACTGGAGCCCACAGAGAGCAAAACCAGGAATCCAACTGATCAGTAAAGTATCTCACCACTTGCTGGCTAGACAGAGTTTGAATCTTCCTCCTGTGGCTTTGGGGAGAGAAAGTGGCTTTGAGATCCTACTGACTACGTTAAACTGTAGGGATCGCCATGAAACCTGCCCTTTTCCCTTAGTTGGTTTGCTGAAAGATCAGTAGATAGTTACATCAGATAAATGAGAGAAAAGTTTATTTCCAAATACCATGTGCATAGGGGGAATCACAAGAATGGCAACTCAAAGTCTCAATAATGGTCAGAGAATTTATAGATGCCTTTTGGAAGGGAGGGGGGGAGAATGTGGAAAGTATAGCTGCAGCAAGTGTTTTGGGGGGGATATGTGTAGATCCAGGGAAACAAATTGATTTGTAAATTAACCGGAGAGACAGGTATTGTGT
>CAUYPK010044858.1:0-34183 GCA_963574355.1 Loris lydekkerianus
TCAGTTTAGCTGGGTACAGGATCCTGGGTTGAAAGTTATTTTGTTTTAGGAGATTAAAAGTCAATGACCATCCTCTTCTAGCTTGAAAGGTTTCAGCAGAGAGATCTGCTGTTATTCTAATATTCTTCCCCTTGTAGGTAATGCATCGTCTGGCTGCTTTCAAAATTATCCCCTTCATATTAACTTTCGTAAAATTGATTATGATGTGTCTGGGGGATGTCTTATTTAGGTTGAGTCATGCTGGAGTTCTGAAACTGTCTGCTATCTGAATTTCGGAATCTCTTGGCATGTCTGGAAAATTCTCCTTCATAATCTCATAGAGAAGAGACTCTGTGCCTTGGAAGCCACTGCTTCACTTTCAGGGATCCCTATAAGATGAATATTGGTTTTCTTCAGATTATTCCAGAGCTCTCTGAGAGAGTGATCTGTTTTTGCCCTCCATTTATCTTCCTCTTTGAGAGTTCGGGAGCATTCAAAAACTTTGTCTTCAATGTCAGAAGTCCTTTCTTCTGCTTGCTCCATTCTGTTACAGAGGGATTCTACTGTGTTTCTCAGATATTTGAGAGCTGTAACTTGTCTCAATGTGTCAAAATCTTTCATCATTTAGTCTTTGAATTCGTTGAATTCTTGAGACATCTTTTGGGTTACTGCTTAGAATTCTAATTCGATCTTATTTGCTATCCAGATTCTGAATTCAATTTCTGACATCTCAGCTATTTGTGCATGGGGTCTTGTGCTGTGTATGCCCCATTGTTCCTTGGGGGAGTTGATCTACTCTGATTATTCATATTGCGAGAGTATTTCTGCTGATTTTGCCTCATTATTGTTTTTCACCATTGCCTCTTGCCGTCCTCAGAGTTGGGGAGGTGTCTCTCCAAGATTAGACCCCAGTGGGATCACTCTATTATTTCTGGATCTGTGTAGTTCTTCTGAGGCTGCCCCAACCAGGGAGTTCTGGTTGTGGGAGCAGCTCAGAAGGGTGACACACCCAGATCCAGCAACAGGACCGGAGGTGGTGCACGTAGTTCTGGGAGTGCCTGGCGCCCAGTGACTTTGGCATAGAGGGCCAAAGGCTCCAGCAATATCTTGCCAGGAGAAGGGCTCTGCACAGAGGCAGGGAGGTCTCCGGAGAGTCCCTGGCCAGACCAGCGGGCGGGTGTAGAGGCAGGGAAGATATGGGAGGGAGGACGTGTGGTTACATGTATTCTGCCTGGAGTTTCTGTCAGGGTGTGGGTCGTTGCATTGCTTGTATGAAAGTCCGGGCAGGCGCGGGTCGCGGGTCGCAGCCGCAGCTCTTACCGAGTCCGGGCGGGTGCCGATGGCTGGTCGCAGGTCAAGGCCTAGCCCTTGCGGAGGTCTGGCGGGCACCGATTTGCAGGTTGCAAGGCAGCTGGTCCAGAGGTCTGGCGGGCTCCGATCCTATAATTTTCTTTCTTATTCTTTATGCTCATGAAAAAAACCTTGATGGTTTAAAATAAGATTTAGTTTATTTCTAAAAATTTGTTTTGACTTGATAATTAATGAATGCTTGGGCATAATTTAACAATTAGAATAAGATATATAAATGTAAAAAAAAGTTTATATGCCAAAAATCACTAATATGATACCCTCAAAGTACATTGTGAAAAGCATGTTAGAAAGTGTAGACTCTAAAGAATAGGTAAAAAATATAGGTTAAAGAAAGTTAAAATAATAATAAATCCCAATCTGTCTTCCCATTATTTTTATCTTACTGTTTTAGTATTAAAAGTTCTTCCCATAAAATTATCAGCAAGGAAATGAGTCATGGAATTCAGGACCGAGGAGACTCTTGAGAAAAGTAAACAGTGAAAATTCACATACTGATTCACATCTTTTCTATTTCAATTAGTGTCTTGAGACGAACCATGGGTACTTATTAAAATGACATGTGAAAACATGAAAACAGGGTACAAATCTGGATTCTATTGGTTGCTAGCTGTGTGACTGCAGGCGGAATATTAACCTCTGATTCTTGATAAAATAGCTTGCGATGGGCAACAATAACAGCAAAGCTGCTGAGTAAAAGAATTTAATGAAACCTATGTGTCAATCACACTGGGTCCCTCTCTCATCAATAGCAACTCCAAAACGTCGGTGGCTTAAAACTCATGTTCATTTCCTGCTCACACGCCAGCTTTGTCACAGTTGGGCAGCTGAAGACTCCCCTTCAAATTACCGTCTCTACAGGACACAGGCGCTCATATTACCTAGAATCTGGAATGTTGCCACGTCTGCCAGAGGAGGAAATGAGACTATGTTAAGAGTTCGTGTTGACTTTTAAAGCTTCCACCCAGAAGTAAGACATGTCACTTTCTGCTCATGTTTTATTGATCATGTTTCAAAAAAGGGAAAATATAATTCTACCACATGCCCCAGGGAATGTCCAGAAACATTTATATCAACATTTATATCAACGTTTAACATTAAATATATATGACATTTTAATATATCCAAAGATAACGAATAGTTAATAAAAATAGCTCTCTATACCAAGAATGTATTCTGTTCAGGGAACTCTGATAAGGGCTTTGCCTCTGTCAGCTCCCTTAATTCTCTTATTGACCCATAGGCAGGTAACTTGATCTACCAGACATTGCTATTTGCCCTTCTACTATCTATTTCCCTGGTATGTGCTGATGAACAAAACTGAGATTTCATTTTGGGTGACAGTGTTTAAAGCTCACAATATCTTTAGAGCTACAGGGAGCTAGGTAAAAAACTGCTGAAACTATGACATGTGGGATTCCCTGAATAGAGCATCTTTTCTTAAAAAAGAGATAATAAAGCAAAGTCATTTACTTTTACCTCTCTACCAAAGACAGTAACAATATCAGGAGATACAGCTGGAATTTGGAGGCAAAAAGATGAAAAAGCATGAGGATGGGAAAATAACCACAGACATGCTGGCCACGCCATGCCTCAGCATTTAAAGGGTGGTCTGTTATTTTATTCTGAATCATTCTTAGTAAATGCAACTTATATCCCAAGGGATTACTAACAAAAAAAAAAGTCATATAGATATTACGCATGCATAAATTGACAAAAATATCAACCTCAATTAGTGCCAGAGCTGGAATTTGAAAATCTGAGTAACTGACAAAGGAATGATACAGTTTCCTACATACTTAATCAGTTCTAAACCTTGGTGATTTTGACATTTAAATCATGTAATAATCAAGTTATTAATAAGATTTTAGTATTACTAAGTAATTGAGTAATTATCAATGTTTATGAAATAGAGTTTTCAAAACTGTGTACTTCAATTCCGTGATATCCAAGTTTACTCATTAATATAACTTGGATGGTGTGCTTCTCTATTTAAATATGTTCTGTAGTGAAAGATTAACAGTGTGATTAAACATATAGCAACTAGTTCCTTCATTAGATATATGAATTGAAGATAATTTCATTACTCTCTAGTCTGTGTAATCTGTGGTTTTAGTGCACTGAAGAAAGCAGAAAAATTTAGAAACCATAAATTCTCTGCACACCAGCCATATGAAGCAACTAGTAATTATTTGTTTTAAACATCCATCTTCTCTAGAGCTGCAAACCTCATGAGGCATGGCCATGCCTGCCTCGGTCATTCTGTGCTTCCAGCATTTAACAAGCATTTCTTCAAAATGGGCAGGAAAGATAAGGAAAAGGACTCTCTGAATTCATCAGAGCAACTTGTATTTATTCTTTATTTTGGAACCAGTGTGAATGTTACAAAGAAAAAAATTAGTTTTAGTTAAATAAAAATGCTCCTTTTCACTTATAAGTGTTTTTTAAAAAATTATTGGTCTTGTCTTATTGTGAGTTCTTGGTCCCAGAAAAATGATAAAAATACTAGCATATATTAACCTTGAAAAATAGATCTTGTTTTTCTGGATTAAGTGAGGGTAATATATTTGCAATATTTTACTTACAATCTGTTTTAAAATTTGACTGGTTTTAAAAAATAAAAGTTATTTGCTCATATAACAATATCGTTTATTTTTTACTTTATTTATACATGAAAGATGGACATAGTTTTCAAGTACATGTGATAATTTCATACATTTATATAATTTGTAATTGAGATATTCATCATCTTAAATATGGTGATTGGTAGGTCCACACCTAGGGTGCATCTCAGAAGGGTGCAGGTGAAGTTTACTAAGTGTAGAGTATAAGAGTTTGACCACAATAAAAGAAAATGTCATGAAGGCTGTGTTAACCAGTTCGGTGAAAATATTTCAGACTGTATATGGAACCAGCACATTGTACCTCATGATTGCATTATTGTACACAGCTATGATTTAATAAAAAAAGAAAAAAGAAAAAAAAATGTGTCTTCTCATTGTGCTAGAAACATTTGAATTTTTTCTCTTATAGATATTTTGACATGTGTAATAAATTAATATTAATCATAGTAACCTTATTGATATCTCTTATTTCTCTATCAAACTGTATATTTATACCCATTTATCAGCTTATCTTCATTTCCTTTACTCCCTACCCTTGTAGGCCTCCCTTAACCATCAGCCTACTCTCCATTAAGTAGATTCCATTGGATGCACTTCCTCCTGGAAGTAACTCTAGGATTCATCTGCCTCCCATATCCACTTGCACTGTCTACTTGGCCTCATCTTCATCTGCACCTATGTGGCAGAGGAAGAGTTTATCGAGGTTGTTATATGTTGTAGACAAGGAAGTGTTTTATCTTACCAGCACTCAAACTCATTAGGGGGAACTTAGGGATGTGGCCCATAAGAGCAAGTTATGCTGTGAAATGAAGACTGTTTGTGGAAAGAAAAAGGTATGGATTTCAGTAGGCAATTGCCACTCCCACTCTTGTACTACAATGTAATCTTCAATTCTGTGTGAAATAACGTAATATTTCGAGGGAAATGGAACATATCCTTTTGTGTTTACTTGTTTTTTCAACTGACCCTCCCCTACTGTTGACTGTTTTACCTTGATGACATGAGGATTGTGAAAACAAAATGAACCCATCCTAGGAATTTCAACTTGGGACTTGTCAATGATAATCTTTAAGTCACTTGCATTACATATTACTAGTTCCATAAAAACCTCATCAATAGAAAATTCTGTGATGCTAATTCAATCTCAGCCTCTGTGCTAATTCACAATATTTCCATTAGCAGTTCTAGTCATAACAGAGAGTGAATAAGCATATAAAACACGGAATTGGAAAGACATTTAAATTAAAGGTAATGAGTCACTAACGTCAGTATTCCCCTTATTATCTACAAATGCCAAATGAAACTTTCAGTAATGGGTAATGGCCATTTTGGGGTTTCATGATTATTTTGCATTTGTTCAAAAGTCAATTGAAATAATTGCTATGGTTAAAATAATTGAAAGTCATCTATAAACTAATTTATTGTGTGTGTTTCCTTTCCATAAACATGTACCTGCAAAGAATTTTGGAATCTTTTCTTATATTTAAGGGAAAACAAAAAGCAAACATAATAAAAATAAAAGGTAAAAATAATATGATGTTATGTTGCATTTTTTTTTTTTGTCTTTTTATTGTTTGGGATTCACTGAAGATACAAATAATTAGGTTACACTGATTACATTTGTTGGGTATAGTCCCTCTTGTAATTGTGTCCCATCCCCAAGAGGTGTACCATAAACAATGATCCTCCATTCCCCTTCCTCATTCCCTCTACCAGCTCCCTCCTTCCCCTACCCACCACCTTGTATTAGGTCATCTATTGCCTTCATATTAGAATTGAGTACATTGGATTCTAGCTTCTCCATTCTTGTGATGCTTTACTAAGAAGAATGTATTCCAACTCAATCCAGGTTAATACAAAAGATGTAAAGTCTCCATCTTTGTAATGACTGAATAGGATTCCATGGCATACATATACCACAACTTGTTAATCCATTCTTAAGTTGGTGGGCATTTAGGTTGTTTCCACATTTTGGTAATTTTAAATTGAGCTAGAATAAACAGCCTAGAGCAAATGTCCTTCCTTATGATGAAAGGATTTTTTTTTTTTTTCCTTCTGGGTAGATGCCTAGTAATGGGATTGCAGGATCAAATGGGAGGTCTAATTTGAGTTTGTTGAGGATTCTCTATATTTTCTTCCCAAAAGGTTGTATTAGTTTGCAGTCCCATCGGCAGTGTAAAAGTGTTCCCTTCTCTCTACAGCCACACCAGCATCTACAGCTTTCAGACTTTGTGATGTGGGCCATTCTCACTGGGAATAGGTCATATCTCAAGCTGGTTTTGATTTGCACTTCTCTAATGATCAGGGAAGATGAGTATTTTTTGTTAGCCATTGATCTGTCTTCATCAGAGAAGGGTCTGTTCATATCTCTTGCCCAGAAGTAGATGGGATAGTTTACTCTTATTTTGTTGATTAATTTGAGTCCTCTGTAGAGTCTAGTTATCAACCCTGTGTCAGATTGATACCCTACGAATATCTTTTCCCATACTGAAGGTTGTCTTTTTGCTCTCCAGAAGCTCTTCAGCTTAATTAATTCTCATTTCTTAATGTTTGTCATTGTTGTGATGGCCACTGAAGTCTTTGTCACAAAATTTTTCCCCAGTCCCACAATGTCAAGGGATTTACCCACAATTTCTACCAAGATATTTATTGTGTTGTGTCTAAGATTTTAGTCTTATATCCATTTTGAGTCAATTTTTCTAAGTGGTCAAATGTGTGGGTTGAGTTTCATCTTTTACATGTGGCTATCTGGTTCTCTCAGCACCATTTGTTGAATAGGGATTCTTTTCTCAACTGTGTGCTTTTGTTAGGTTGAAAGATCAGATAGCAAGTAGAGATAGTTTCAACTCTTAGTTTTCTGTTCTGTTCCATATGTCTATGTCTCTATTTTTGTGCCAATACCATGCTATTTTGATCACTGTGGACTTGTAATATAGCCTGAAGTTTGGTAGGGTGATGGCTCCGGCTTTGTTTTTATTGCTAAGAATGGCCTTAGTGATATGGGGTTTTTTTTCTGGTTCCATACAAAATGAAGTATTATTTTTTTCCAATTCTTCAAAATACGATGTTAGCACTTTAATAGGGATTGCATTGAATCTGTAAATTGCTTTGGGAAGAAAAGACATTTTGACAATGTTCACTCTTCCCAGCCAAGAGCATGGTACATTCTTCCATTTTTAGTGTCTTCTGCATTTCTTCAAAATAACTTGCTCACTTGCCCAAGCTCTCCAAACATACCTCAACCAAGTGTTCAGGTCCAAAAAAAACACCCACAGGGAAGGCCTTCTCTGTCTTTAAACTGTCCAGGCCACAGTAGTGTCTGCATGGGCTAGCCTGTGCCTGAATGCCAAGTACGTGCCACTTCTTCACTGCTTTCATCTTCACCTTGGGGTCCTTAAGTGTCCTGCTGCCTCCTGGTGCCCTGAAAAGGATGTTTCTGAGCAGACTCCACAATCCAGAGGTGACTAGAGTCTTTTCTCCCCCAAATCACCATACACGGCTATAAAGATGCTGTCTCTAGTCTGACATCTTGTTCCGCCCCATATTAAATTATTTTTTACTTACATTATTTTAGATGGTAGATCTGATATTCATTTTATAAAATTTCACAATTATCGCTATCCAGGTTTTGTGATTTTAAATAATTTTTTGAATCAATTAACTTTTAATGTTCAAGAACAGGGATCATGTCTCTGTTTTAAATTATAGTTTCTATACCTATGTGCTCAGTATATATTTTTTTTCCCTATGGTAAAATAATATATTTGGAAACATGCAAATGCAACAACACAAATTCAGGCATCCAGAATTCCATGTAGAAAAGCTAAAGCCAAGAGATGGTATTGATTTCTGGAGAATATGTGATGAAAAGTTTAGAATTCTTGGTCTTTCAAAGAAAAAACACTCTGGATGGCCCTAAAAATGTGTTTAGTGGATCACAGTCCCTCATTTGCCTCTTTAGATGTGATTAAAATTACACTGGCCATTTTGAAAGTGTATATTGTACAGTTTTTTTCATCCTGTGGATGGTGGCCCATTATGAGTTTGTGAAATCAATTTAATAATTGTGACCAGTATTCCTTTTTTAATAAAATAAAAACTTAAAAATCAAAGTATATAATATTTATATTATTTCATGAAATTTTAAATATTAAATATGAATAAATGCCATATAATTGTGTGGTTCATTTAAAATATTTTCCATGTCCAATATTCTAATATTCTAATACACACATATATACACAAACTCCCTGAATAGCCTCCTCTTTTTCTCTTTTTTCTCACGATCACCACCACCAATACCTCTATCTACTCTCAAAAAATAAGTTTAGAGATGGGCAGTGCCTATGGCTCAAGGAGTAGGGTGTCAGCCCCATATATTGGAGGTGGCAGGTTCAAACCCGGCCCCAGCCAAAAAACTACAAAAAAAAAAAAACTTAGAGGGAAGACAAATCCAATATGGCTCACCAAGGATATAATCTTGACTTCTCCTATGACAAAACATGCTATCTTTTGAATAGTGTGAGGCCATTTTTACAAGGATTAGGATAATGAACAGTCTAATTTTTGACCTCCTAAATATGTAGTTGCCACATAAAACATTTCAAATCAGGAATATCTCTGAGAATGTGCCAAATATCTAATGCATATTTGAGAACATATTTATTTCATTTTCCAAATGTTCTTCAATCCAAAGGTTTAAAAGATAATTCCTCTTTAATCCATTGGGAACAATAAAACTCAGGTTGAGTCAGTTATTTCTTTACAGAAAATTATATTCCTATTATTCATTTTATAATATTGTTCAATTTTTTGAAAACTGACTCACTGTCATTTATTACTCACTATTATTTTTCAGGGCCAGGTAAAATAGAAGAATGAGTTTATTTTGATAATTTCATTTATTGGCATACTTATACAAAAACATAAGAGTGCCTCTAAGATGTTTGCAGATTCTTGAAAAATAACAATGAAGCAATACTGAAAATCACTTCTCATTATTTACATGCATTTTGGTATGCTCTAGGTCAAGCCATTGTTTTGAAACAAAACCTCAAAAATGTTGTGGAGAATATAAGCCATATGATAGGAATAATATTGATATTCCCCCAAAGTTCTGATCCTGTTGTTATTCTACAAAGCACTAAGCTAGGTACTACTGTGAAGTAACTTTGAAGATGAGATTAAATTTACAAGTCAGCTGATCTATAATAGGAAAGTTATCCTGTATTTTCTGGTGGGTCAATATAATCACAGGAGCTCTTAGAAGCAGAAGAGGAAGGGTGGAGAGCCAGTCAAAGTAGTACAACAAACAGACAGGCTTAGAGGAGATGAAGTAGAAGGGAAAGTCAGATTCAAATTATCAGAATCAACAGGGAACTCAAGCAAATCAGCAAGAAAAAAAAAAATCAAACAATTTCATTAAAGAGTGGACAAGAAACATGAACAGAAAATTTTCAAATGAAGATAATCTAATGGCCTACAAACACATGAAAAATGTTCAATGTCTCTAATCATCAGGGAAGTGCAAATCAAAACCACAAGCAGATATAACCTAATACCAGGAAGAATGGCTCATGTCAAAAAGACCCAAAGCAACAGATGCTGGTGCAGATGCAGAGAGAAAGGAATGCTTACACACTGTTGGTAGGACTGAAAACTAGTGCAAACCCTGCAGAAAATAGTATGGAGATACCTTAAAGAACTAAAAGTAGACCTACCTTTTGGTTCAGTAATCCCACTATTAGGTATTTACCCAAAGGGGGGGAAAAAAAGTCATTTTATAAAAATGACACTTGCACTTGAATGTTTATAGCAGCAATTTACAGTCACAAAGTTGTGGCAACAACCCAAGAGCTCATCAATACATGAATGGATTAATAAATTGTGGTATAAGTATACCGTGGAGTGCAATTCAGTCATAAAAAGAGGGTGTTTTAGTATCTTTTGTAACAACCTGGAAGGAACTGGATACCATTCTCCTAAATGAAGTATACTGTAAGAATGGAAACACAACACCATTTGTACTCAGTACTAAATTGGATCTAGTTGATCAACTCTCAAGTACATATACGGAAGCAAAACCCAAAGGAAATTAATTAGGAGGAAGAGAGGAGAAGGATTAGGGTAAATTCACACCTAACTGATGCAATGCACATATTCTGGGTGAAGGGCACACTTATAACCTTGACTTAAAACATACAAAAGAAAATTATGCAACGAAAATGTGTGTACCCCTATAATATTCTAAAATTTATAAAACTTAAAAATAAGCAAAGCATGAGAAAGACTCTACCTGCCTTGTCAACTTTGATGACGGCCACAAGAAAGCCCAAGAAGCTGAGAGCAATGAGCAGGGAAACTGGACCTCAGTCCTGTAATCACATGAAAGTGAATTTTGAATTGGGCTGCAATAAACATTCTGGTACAGATGTCTTTGTTATATTGTGACTTTTGGTCTTCTGGGTATAAACCTAGCCATCTTTCTATCATCTGTTCATTTATAAGTCCATGTATCTGTCCATCTGTTTGTACATCCATCCTATCCACACCCAGCCCTGTTTTGACTTCTAGGGATGTGGTGGGGGGATCCCCTGAGCTCTCACTTTCATCTCTCCTGGAAATGTCTCAGGCCAAGTCCAACAAGGCCCTGTTCATGGTCAAATCTGAGGCCCTCCCCAGTTCCTGTTGTACCTGAAGTCTCTACAAGATGCAATATGAGGTCAGCCCCTCTTTCCAGTGACTATCTTCCCCTTGGTGTCTGAGGCACCCACTCTCTTCCTCCTCTGCCCCTCCTCTCTTCTGCCATCTTTCCCCACTGTGGACTCCCAGCACTGCCCAGGTCTATCCTAGCTCCACACCCACTCCTCAGCTCCACCTGAGTCATCTGCTAACTGTCTCCAGTCTGATGCCTGACAGGAATCTCAAATGAATCATATTCAAACATTCAGTGAGCCTGATCACCTTCCCCCAACCAGCTTTTTCTCATCACAGTGAATGCTCCCCACCTTATAAAGGTAATTAATAATCACAGGCTATTAAGACCTATTAAAAGTAAAACAAAATCTACTTCTGAAAAACAATGAAGACAATTCTTAATAATCTATGAGTTGAAGAGATATTTACTTGATAGAAGATATTAGATATTGTCAGAATTCTACAGCAAAAATCACTCTTTTTTTTTGCAGTTTTTGGCCAGGGTCGGGCTTGAACCCATGCCCCCAGTATATGGGGCTGGCACCCTACTCCTTGAACCACAGATGCTGCTCACAAAAAATCACTCTTAACAGTGAAATATTACATAAGTTCTCATTAAGTTCTGAAAACAAGGCAGGGCATGCTTTGCATTTCTTTTCTCTTTCTTTCTTTTTTCTTTTTTTTTTTTTTTTTTTGAGACAGAGTCTCAAGTTGTCACCCTGGGTAGAGTGCCATGGAGTCACAGCTCATAGCAACCTCCATCTCCTGGGTGTAAGTGATTCTCTTGCCACAGCCTCCCAAGTAGCTGGGACCACAGGTGCCCGCCACAGCACCTGGCTATTTTTTGGTTATAGTTGTCATTGTTGTTTAGCAGCCCTGGGCTGCATTTGAACTCACCAACTCTTGTGTATGTGGCTGGAGCCTTAGCTGCTTGAGCTACAGGTGCAGAGGCTGCATTTCTATTATTCATATTATTCTGGAAGTTCTAAGCAATGCAATAAGATAAGAAAAATACTAGTGGTATAAATGTTAGAAATAAAGAGAATAGGTTGACAAACTACTAAAAGAAATGAGAGCAATATTTTAAAATAGGTAACTTCTCATCAATAGCCAAGTAGAATATGCAATGGGAGTAAATCGCATTCTCAGTAGCAATAGAACAAGGGAAAAAAAAAAAGAATACCTTAAAAAGAAATAAGCAAAACCCACAGGAATGAAACTACGCAAATTTAATAAAATACACATAAGGACAGACAAACCCTGTTCCCAGATGGAAAAGGCCAAATATTGTAAAGATGTCAATGATTTCTGAAATCAGCCAATAAATGTGATTTACTTACAATCATGATTCTAATTTTTAAAAAATTTAATGAACTGATTTAAAGTTCATTTTAAAAGAAAAAGGACGAGGAAGGGTTTTCCCTATCAGATGTCAATCCGTACTCTACAATTAGACAAATTAAACTACGGTGGTACCAATATAATAAACAAATAACTTAAGGAACCAAATAGAATAGAAAAATTACAAATTTACATATGGTAAGAGAAGAAAGATCAGACTGCTGGGTCAATGGCATTGTGACAAATGGTTATTACTTTTAGAAGGGAAAAGAAATTAGATTTCTATCTAATGTCCTAAGCAAAAATAAAATTACAGTGGTTTGAATATCTAAACAGAGAAAAAAAATACTAGCAGATAGTGACAGAAAATATAGAAAAACCATTTGTATATTACTCATGTAGAAAAGACCTTAAATATGACACAAGACCCCATAAAACAGGGGGAAGTGTTAGACTGAAATAAATGCATAAAGTTAATATTAAAGCCAAAGGCAACAAAATAGACTGAAATAATGTACAATCTTAATAGGCCTATATATTAAAGAAATTGAATTGATACTTAACAAACCTTCTAAAACAAAAAGCACCAGGCCCGGATGGGTCCACTGGTGAATTCTACCAAACATTTAAAGAAGAAATTACACCAATTCTCGACAGTCTCTTTCAGAAGATAGAATAAGAAGGAATGTTTTCTAACTCATTCTATGAGGCCAGCATTACCCTAATACCCAAACCAGACAATATGTTATAAGAAAACTACAGAACAATATCTTTCATGAGCATAGATGCAAAAATACTCAAGAAAATATTAGCAAATTGAATATAACAATGTATAAAAATAATTATATACTGCAACCAAGTGGCATTTTTTTTTTTTTTTTTTTTTTTGAGACAGAGTCTCACTGTGTTACCCTGGGTAGAGTGCCATGGCATCACAGCTCACAGCAACCTCAAACTCCTGGGCCGGGTTTGAACCCGCCAGCCTGGGTGTATGTGGCTGGTGCCCTACCCACCAAGCTATGGGCACCTCCAACCAAGTGGGATTTATCCCAGGTATGCAAAGCTTATTCAACATTTGAAAATCACCTAATGTAATATATCACACCAACAGAGGCTAAAGATGAGAAACCATGTGATCACATCAACTGATGCAGAAAATGTATCTGACAAAACCCATCACCCATGGACAATTAAAAACTCTCAGAAACCTAGCAATAGAGGAGAATTGCCTCAACTTTATGAAGAATGTCTATAAAAACCTACAACTAATGGGCGGTGCCTGTGGCTCAGTGTGTAGGGCGCTGGCCCTATATACTGAGGGTGGCAGGTTCAAACCTGGCCCCAGCCAAACTGCAACAACAACAAAAACTGCCAAACTGCCAACTGCCAAACTGCTATGGGAGTTGTGGCAGGTGCCTGTAGTCCCAGCTACTCAGGAAGCTGAGGCAAGAGAATCGCCTAACCCCAAGAGCTGGAGGTTGCTGTGAGCTGTGATGCCACTCTACCGAGGGTGACAAAGTGAGACTCTGTCTCTTAAAAAAAAAGAAAAAGAAAAAGAAAATACTACAACTAACATATCTAATGGTGAGAAACCAGAAAATTTCCCACCAAGATCAGAAACAAGGCAAATCCCCTTTTCATCCCCTTATGAAAAGTGTACAAATTGGGAAGGAAAAATAAAACTATATTCATGGTCAGGTGACTGAGAAAATCCCCCAAACTTAAAAGACAAATGCACAAAACCAATATTTATACAATCTATGTTAATAGGCATTCGATGTGAAGATGTTGTGAAGTAACAATCTACAGCAGGAGGGACAGATATATAGGAGTAGAGTGTTAGTATACTATTGAAACTAAGGTGGCACTAATTTAAACTTGCTTATTGTTATGGGCTGAATTGTGTCTCCCCAAAATTTGTATGTTGAAGTCCTAACCCTCAGTACCTCTGAATTTGGAGGTAGAGTATTTAAAGTGGTAATTAAGTTGAAATGAGGCCCTTAAAGTTAATCTAGTGTAACTGGTGCTCTGAAAAGAAGAGCTCAGGATACAGGCATAGAGGAAAGAACATATGAAGACACAGTGAGAGAACAGACACCTTGATCTTGGACTTCTAGTTTCCAGAATTCTGATATAAAAAAAAAAAAAAATTAAGAGCCAGTGTCTTGCTCTGTCACTCAGGCTGGAGTGCAGTGGCATGATTATAGCTCAATGCAACCTCAAACTTCTTGGCTCAAGTGATCCTCCTGATTCAGCCTCCCGAGTAGGTAGGACTATAGGCACACACCATCAGGACCTGCTAATTTTTAAATTATTTTTTTTTGTTGAGACATGGTCTGGCTATAGTGTCCAGGCTGGTCTTGATCTCCTCCTGGCCTCAAGCGATCTTCCTGCCTCAGCCTCCCAAAGTGCTGGGATTACAGGCATGAGCCTATTTCTGTTGGCTAAGCCACCCGGTCTGTAGAATGTTATAGCAGCTCTAGCAAACTAATGCAGTTGTTATAAATAAATTTAAGGTGTTAATTGAAATCCCCAAGTTAACCACTAAGAAAATAATTAAAGTATATGCAGAAAAGAAAATGAAAATGGAATAAAACTAAAAATAACCAATAAAAAGGCAGTAATAGAGAAATTGAAAAATGAAAAAGATATGCAAGAGGGAAAACAAACAGCATAATGCCACTAACCTTAGCAGTAGTTATTTTATGTGTAAAGGAATTCAAGAGCCCCCTGAGCCAGAGGGAGACCTCGTCTCTAAAAATAAAAAGCCGGGTGTTGTGGCAGGCGCCTGTAGTCCTAGCTACTTGGGAGGCTGAGGCAAGAGGATTGCTTAAGCCCTAGAGTTTGAGGTTGCTGTGAGCTGTGAAGCCACACATTCTATGAGGGCAATAAAGTGAGACTCTGTCTTGAAAAAAATAAGTAGAAAATGTTAATAGACCTACAACAAATACAGAGATAGGATCAGTAATCAGACAAATTCCCACAAGAAAAGATTCAAGGCCAGATGGCTTCACCGATTCCACCAATTCCACCAAATTGGTTCACCAATTTCATCAAATATTTATTTATTTATTTGAGACAGAGTTTCACTCCACCACCCTGGGTATAGTGCCATGGCATCATAGCTCACAGCAACCTCAAACTCTTGGGGTCAAGAGTTTCTCTTGCCTCTTGCCTCAGCCTCCCAAGTAGCTGGGACTACAGGTGCCCACTACAATGCCCAGCTAATATTTTTCTTTTCTTTTCTTTCTTTTTTTTTTTTTTTTTAGTAGTAATGGAGTCTTGCTCTTACTTAGGTTGGTTTTGAACTCCTGAGCTTAAGTGATCCTCCTGCTTCAGCCTCCTGGAGTGCTAGGATTACAGGCCTGAGCCACCATACCTGGGAATTCATCAAATATTTGAAGAAGATTTACACCAATTCTTCACAAATCCTTCACAAACTTAAAAAAGAAAAAAAAAAAAAGGAAGGAATACTTTTTTTTTTTTTTTTTTTTTTTGCAGTTTTTGACTAGGGCCGGTTTGAACCTGCCACCTCCGGTATATGGGGCTGGCACCCTACTCCTTTGAGCCACAGGTGCCACCCCAGAAGGAATACTTTTAACTCATTGTATGAGCCATCATTATTCTGATACTGAATCCAGGGGTCATCACAAGAAAACTACAAAATATAATATTCCTTGCAAATACAGAGGCAAAAATCATCAACAAACTATTAGCAAACCAAAATCAGTAGCCCAGGAAGGATTATATAGCCACTGGGACTTATCCCAGGAATGCAAGGATGGTTTGACTTAAGAAAATCAATCAAAGTAATATACCATATTAATGGAATGAAGGGAAAAAGTCACATGATCATCTTGATTGATACAGAAAAAGGATTTGACAAAATTCAACAATATTTTATGATAGAAAACTCATCAAACTAGGAATAGAAAGGAACTTCTTTAAAGTGAGAAAGGGCATATATGAAAAGTCCACAGCTAATGCCATATTCAATGGTGAAAGATAGAAACTTTCTCCCCCAAATCAAGAACAAGACAAGAGGCTCGGCACCTGTAGCTCAGTGGGTAAGGCGCCAGCCACATACACTGAGGATGGTGGGTTAGAGCCCAGCCCAGGCCTGCTAAACAACAACTGCAACCAAAAATAGCCAGGTGTTGTGGCGGGCGCCTGTAGTCCCAGCTGCTCTGGAGGCTGAGGCAAGAGAATCGCTTAAGCCCAAGAGTTTGCGGTTGCTGTGAACTGCCTTGACACTCCACCGAGGGCCACATAGTGACACTCTTTCTCAAAAAAAAAAAAAAAGAACAAGGCAAGAATGCCCACTCTTGCCTCTTCTACACAACATTGTACTGGAGGTTCCAGCCAGAGCAGTTAGCAAAGAACAAGAAAGCAAAGTCATCCAGATTGGAAAAGGAGAAGTAAAATTATGTCTATTTGCAGATGACATGATCTTATATACAGAAACTAATTAAAAAATCTTCAAAAAAAACTTACTATAGTAAATATCCGAATTCAGTAGTTGCGTGATGTAAGATGAACACACAGTTCAAGAATCTGTCATATTGTTATACAGGAATGAAAAATGTAGTAAGAAAGGAAGTTAAGAAAACAATTTCATTTACAGTAGCATCCAAAAAGGAATAAAAGGAGTAAATTTAACCAAGGAGATGAAAGACTTGTACACTGAAAACTGCAAAATGCTATTCAAATAAATTAAAGTCCTAAATAAAAGAAAAAACATTCTGAGATGGCAACTCTACCCAAAGTGACCTACAGGTTCAACGCAATTCTTCTCAAAACCCCACTCATTTATATAGAAATGGGAAAGCTGATTCTAAAATTCATATTAGCTAGCTAGACATTGTGGCAGGCACCTGCAGTACCAGCTACTCAGGAGGCTGAAGCAAGAGAGTCTCTTGAGCCCAAAAGTTTGAGGTTGTGTGAGCTATGGTGTTATGGCACTCTACTGGGGGCATCAAAGTGAGACACTGTCTCCAAAAAGAAAGTATGCAAAATTAGATTGGGCGCCGGGGCTCACACCTATAATCTTAATACTCTGGGAGGCCAAGGCAGGTCAATTGCCTGAGTTCAGGAGTTCAAGATCAGTCTGAGCAAGAGCAAGACCCCGTTTCTACTAAAAACAAGAAAAACTAGCCACATGTGATGGTAAGTGCCTGTAGTCCCAGCTACTCAGGAGTCTGAGGCCAAGAGGATCCCTTGAGTCCAAGAGTTTGAGTTTGCTGTGAGTTATGATGCCACAGTATTCTACTCAGGGTGACAAAGTGTGACTCTCAAAAACAAAACATAAAATAAAATATATAGAGAATCACTAAGGACTCCAAGAAGCAAAAGTCTGTAAAAAATAAAAATTAAAATTCTCACACTTTCCAATTTCAAAATTTGCTTCAAAGCTAAAGTAACCAGGACAGTGTGCTATCGGTATAGGGGCAGCCACATAGCTCAACGGGAATAGAACATAGAGTCCAGATAAAAACCCTTACGTCTATTGTCAGTTGATTTTCCTTTCTCTTTCTCACTCTTTTTTAGTGAGAACACTTAAAACTACTCTCTTAGAGGAGCTTTCAAAACTACAATGTTAACTATAGTCAGCATTTTGTACGATAGATGTCTTGTTTTTCCTTTCCATTTTTATTACTATTCAGTAGATGAAAATGTATATGATATAGTTTCTTTCCCTTAATTTTCTTTCTTTTTCTTTGTAGAGACAGAGTCTCACTTTCTCTGTAGAGTGAGAGGCATCACAGCTCACAGCAACCTCCAACTCCTGGGCTTAGGTGATTCTCCTGCCTCAGCCTCCCGAGCAGCTGGGACTACAGGCACCGGCCACAACGCTCGGCTATTTTTTTGTTGCAATTTGGCTGGGGCTGGGTTTGAACCTGCCACCTTTGGTATATGGGGCTGGCACCCTACCCACTGAACCACAGGTGCTGTAACTGTCCTTGTCTTTGTGCTTGGATGTTGGAATGGCCGAGAACGGCTGGTGAGAGCTCTAGTCCGCCACCTTGGTGCTGACCTATAGATGTCTTGAACTTGTTCCTGTTATCTGAAATTTTGCATACTTGTCTTCTTTTTTGGAGACAGTGTCTCACTTTGATGCCCCTAGTAGAGTACTGTGACGTCATAGCTCACAGCAACCTCAAACTCTTGGGCTCAAATGACTCTCCTGCCTCAGCCTCCTGAGTAGCTGGGACTACAGGCGCCTGCCACAATGTCTGGCTAGTTTTAGAGACAGGCGTCCTGGTCTTGCTCTAGTTGGTCTTGAACTTGTGAGCTCAGGATATCCACCCGCCTCCGCCTCCCGGAGTGCTGGGATTACAGGCATGAGCCACCGTGCCTGGCCTTCCCTATTCTGTTCTACGGCCTATGTCTCTGTTTTGTCTATTACTCATATAGCTTTGTAGAATGTTTTGAAGTCAGGTGGTGTGAGGCCTCCAGCTTTCTTCTTTTAACCAAGATGGCTTTGGCTATTTGGAATTTTTTGTGGTTCCATATGAATTTTAGGATTTCTTTTCTTTCTTCCCTTCTTCTTTTTTTTTTTTTTTACATTTCTGTGAAAAACATCATTGGAATTTGATGAGATCAGTGCTGAAACTGTAGATCACTTTGGGCAATAGGGACATTGTCAGTTGATTTTCTGACAAAGGCACTGTGACAGGTCAGTGAGGGCCATAATAAATCCCTTCAACAACGGTGCTAAAACAACCTGGGTATCCACATAGCAAGTCAGAAAGCTGGATCCCGCTCTCCTACTGTTTGCAAAATTATCTCAAAATGGATCAAAGACGTAAGAGCTAAAACCACAAAATTCTTAGGAAAAAACATAGGTGTAAGTTTGTTTTGTTTTTTTTTTAAATGAAGTCATAATCAATTTATTTTGTTGTTACTATTGTTGCAGTTCGGCCAGGGCCGGGTTTGAACCCACCATCCTCGGTATATGGGGCTGGTGCCCTACTCACTGAGCCACAGGCATCACCCAGGTGTAAGTTTTTATGATCTTGGGTTAGATAGCAGATTCTTAGATATGACACCAAAAATACAAGCAATAAAAGAATAGGGCGGCACCTGTGGCTCAAAGGAGTAGGGTGCCAGCCCCATATGCTGGAGGTGGTGGGTTCAAACCCAGCCCGGGCCAAAAACTGCAAAAAAAAAAAAAAAAGAATAAGAAATATAAATTGGACTCCACTCAAAGTAATGACTTCACACAAACCTTTTGCGCGTCAAAGTGTAGTATTAAGAGAGTTAAAATACAACTCACAAATGAGAGAAACAGTTTGCAAATCATATATGTGACAAGAGTTTGGTGTCTTGTATTTCAACAACAAAAAGACAACCTAATTAAAAAACTGGCAAGGAGGCTTGGCGCCTATGGCTCAAGCGGCTAAGGCACCAGCCACATACACCTGAGCTGGCAGGTTTGAATCCAACCCGAGCCTGCCAAACAACAATGATGACTGCAACCAAAAAAATAGCCAGCTACTTGGGAGGCAGAGGCAGGAGAATCGCTTGAGCCCAAGAGTTGGAGGTTGCTGTGAGCTGTGATGCCACAGCACTCTACCCAGGACGACAGCTTGAGGCTCTGTTTCGGTAAAAACAAACAAACACACAAACAAACAAAAAAAAAACCTGGCAATAAACTTGAACAGACATTTCTCCAAAAAAGATACAAAAATGGCCTACAAGCACATGAAAAGATATTCAACATTGGCTCAGCACCTGTAGTTCAGTGGGTAGGATGCTAGCCACATACACTGAGGCTGGTGGGTTCGAACCCAGTCTGGGCCTGCTAAACAGCAATGACAACTACAACAAAGAAATACTGGGTGTTGTGGCAGGTGCCTGTAATCCCAGCTATGTGGGAGGCTGAAGTAAGAGAATCAGTTAAGCCCAAGAGTTGGAGGTTGCTGTGAGCTGTGACACCACATCACTCTACCAAGAGTGACATAGTGAGACTCTGTCTCAAAAAGAAAAGATATTCAACATCATTAGTCACTAGGAAAATCCAAGTGAAAACACAAGTCGTAGGATGGCTATAATTACAGTGGTCAAAAACATAGAATATTCCCTGCCATGGATGTGCCATAATCTATTTTACCTTCCCCTATGGACATAGGTTGCTTCCACTTTCCCCCCACGATCATATTTAGCTGAAGTTTTTATTATTTACCCAAGTTATATTTCTGGAAGTGGAATTAATTAAATGGAATGCACATTTTTATGAATGTTCATACATGTTTCGGAAATTCATTCTCCCACCATCAGCCTGCGAGAGCACGCTTTCCTCACTGCTCAACCTCCGACACTGTGTCTCCACCTTCACTTGCCCATGTCACGGGGATCTTGGCAGCTGGTGACACACCTCTGCTTCTCCAGACATGAGCCTGGTGACAGGCTCCCCACCTCCCTGCTTCCTGAGTCCCCAAATTCAGCTTCCACCCCCTCCCCACCTCTGCTCTCCCTCCTCAAATCTGGAATCTAGCTGTGATGGTCCCTACTCAGATTCCCCCAGGAATCTCCTGGACTGAGGACTGAGGCTGGGGCCCCTGTTCTGCTGGCCTCCCTGTCCTGCTCTCCACGCTCTCCCGCACTTCCCATCTGCAGGACCAGCTCAGGCATGCTGTCCACAGAGGCAGAGATACCTTCTCTTTTATTGAGCCACAGCTCTGTCCCCACGACAGGACAGACAGCCTTGACTCAGGCTCTCGCAGAGTAGACAGCCTGGGGAGCCCAAGCCAGCCCCTCGCTCCCCTTTCCCTGCACCCTGCAGACCACCCCTCTTTTGGGACCGTTTTGTTTAAAGTACAGGCCCCGCTGGTAGGGTCACAGTGTCCTCTTAACTGTCCACCAAAAAAAGTCACAGGTGGTCCTCACTCCTCCCTTTCCTGTTCCTCTCACTTCCAGACTTTGTCCTGTATCTGTCAAACTCAGGGTCACTGAGACATCCTCCCTGGGGGGGGGTCTCTATCTCTGGATTTCCACTCCTGTCCACCCATCCAAGTCTGGTCCTGTCATTTGTCTGTGAACGACCTCTGGGACAGCCCAGATGAAGTCCGTCTTCAGGGGTCTCTGACCACCTGTCCAGCCTTCTCTCAGACCACTGTGGCTCCAGGGTGCACCCGCTTAACCCTGTGGACCTTTGGGAACCTGTTCCTGCTGTCTGTGAGGACTTTGCCAGATGTATCCTTTTTCTCCCAAGGCCCTCAACCTATTAGAACTCTTCACTTTGCCGAAGGGGAAACTGAGGCCTGAGAGGTGGACTTAGCTCCAACTGCTCAGAGGATGAGGCCATCACACCTGGGGCTGAACATGGGGGAGCGGCAGTCCTGTGCACAGGAACTGTGTGATCTTGGGCAGGTCACCTCACCGCTCTGGCCTCCACCCCCATCTGTAAAATGGAGTGACAGCAGGTCCTGAGGGGAAGGTTTGCCTCCAAAGAGAGTAGTGCCCAAGGGGTACAAAGTGTACCAGGGGCCAATGGGCTGTTGGCACAGACTGTCATAAATGGACCCAGATGCTCAGAGCTGTGTCTGGAGACTGCCCACCACACACAGAAAGGAGAGGGCTGGGTCACCCAGCAAGAAGGGCCACACCCTCGGGCCTTTCCCTTGGAGGCACCTGCACCCTGGGTGGGCTTGGGCTCTCAAGGGACCCATCCCAGGAGGCGACCCTGGCTGAGAGTCCTTGGCTAAGCATCTGAGCACCTGGCGACCCCAAGGAAGACCCCGTCCACCATCAGTTGGAGTCCACCACCTGGTGCCCTGGGGAGTGGCCCCCGTCCAGAGAGGGTGAGGGACAGAGGTGGCACATCCTCAGAGAGGAGGGAGGGAAGGGGAGGCCTGGGCACCCTGTGCGCACAGCAGTCCACACCTCTGAGGATGAGGACACCCTGCCTCCATCGCTGCCTCATCCGGGGGACTTAGGGGGAGGAGAGTGGGGTGCAGCCTTGATACAGCATTCAGTGGGGGAGCATAAACTCAGGAATTAAAATACACAGTATTTTAATATGATATTAAAAATAAAAATTAAATCAAACAAATCCACAATAGCCAAAATATCAACACTTTAAATAAAACCGGTGTCTGCCCAGGACCCCTCTGAGGTTACCCTTCCTTACCCTACCCCCGGCTGGTCTCCCCTCAGTCGTCCATTCCTGGCTCTGACCGCAGGACCCCATGTGCTCCCCGAATCTCCTGCCCCTCACCTGCTCCGTGGGCTCTGTAGGCTGGATCGGGCGCTTCCTGTCCGGGCTCCGGGGCCTGGGGCCCTTCTCTGAGGTACTGCTGTCAAGGACAGGAGGCTGGGGACACCCACGGCCAGGCCCAGCAGCAGCAGGGGCCAGCGAAGCCTGGGACCGGACCCTTGTCCCCTGAGGGCTTCACAGCCCACCTGTCCTGTCCCGAGCCTCATCTGCCCTCAGGGTCAAAGGCACCTATGGCCTAACTGTGGCATGGGCTCCCTGGGATAGGATACCCCAGTTCCTCTGCTGGCAGTGGCTGTCCCAGTGTGTCCCAGTCTATGTGGCCCCTTCCTCGCCCTGCACTGCCTCTGGTCTGTTCGAGGGTCCGTGGCTGTTACCCCGGGGTGGGGGTGTTTCTCTCATGGGAGCATCTGCCAACCGCTCTGCTGTGGTCTGGATACAAGGCTCAACTGATGCCTCCCTAGCTCTGCCCTTGGGGCCCTGGGGGAGGCACACCTGACCCACCATTGTCTCCACTTCCCCTAGGGCTCCCTGGGTCTGTGAGCAACTCCTGTGGGCTGCTGGGGCCGGGGACAGCTGCCCAGTGCCCAGCCAAACAGGAGTCCCCAAGTTCTGGAGCTCGGGACTGCGGCTGGAGCTCTCCCACCTAGCCTGAGAGGAGGAGTTGGTGAGAGGGGAAGAAACAGGTTTACGTTTAGCAAAAAGCCCCAGAGATTCAAGTCCAGGAATGATGCAATAATAAAAATGGTGTGTGTAATGAACCACGTTCAACACCTCATGGGCCTCCTGTCACATGGACACACACACAGACACCCCCCCCCCCCACACACACATATGCACACACCTTCATAGATCCCCCTGTTCCCTGGCTTTCTAAAGATATAATGGACAAAATTGTATATGTTTATCGTGTACAAGATGATGTTTTCTTTTCTTATATGTACGATCTGTGAAATGATTGGATCGACTAATTAACATATCCATCACGGCACATACTTATTTTTTGTAGTGAGAACATTTAAGATCTATGCTCTTAGCCATTTCCAACTGTGCTCCACACCGTATCTGTAAATCGCCAGGACTCTCCTTCTTGTAGATTTCACTGGCCCAGGATGGTAACTTCTTTTTTAAGAGCAGTGTGTGGAGTCATCATGGCTAGAGCTGCTCTGGCGCAACAGGCCCTGGTTCCTGCCAGGCCCTGGGCCCTCTCCCTCCCTGGGAGTCCTGCTCCCTGCCCTCCTCCCAGGCCCCCAGTGTTGTTGTAGGCGGGCAGCAGCTGGCTAGGACGGATTCAGCTTCAGCGTGGGCTGGCGGGGGCCTGGCTCTCCCCTGGCACTGTGATGCCGCAGGTCCTCAGAGTCTCCAGATTCCTGTCCTCCTCCCCAGGGGAGGCTGGCAGTGGGGCTGGTTCCCAGGACCACAATGAGGTCGGTGTTGGGAGATAATTGGTGTGATAGTGGCTTTTTGGGGGTTTTGCTTTAGCTTTTTAAAAAACTGTGGTAAAATATTCGTGACATTAAATCTACCATCTTGATCAGTTTTTAAAATTTTTTTTTTATTTTTAATTTCAGCTTGCTTGTACATTCTTCTTTGTTTTAAGTACTCTTTTTTATTGTTCATTTTCTTCTTCCTCTGGCGATGCTCTGTCCCGCTGTTTTTGATGTTAGTAGAGACGGGGTCTTATTCTGGCTCATTGCTGTTCATACTGGTCTCAAACCTCTGAGCTCAGGCAATCCACCCGCCTCGGCCTCCCACAGCGCTGGGACTACAGGCATGAGCCACTACGTACAGCCTTGATCGTTTTTGTTGTTGTTGTTGTTTTTGAGACAGAGTTTCACTATGTTGCCCTGGGTAGAGTACCATGGTGTCACAGCTCACAGCAACCTCCAACTCCTGGGCTTAAGTGATTCTCCTGCCTCAGCCTCCCAAGTAGCTGGGACTACAGGTGCCTGCCACAACGCCCAGCTGTTTTTTGTTGCAGCTGTCATTGTTGTTTAGCTTGCCCAGGCTGGGTTCGAACCCACTAGCCTTGGTGTATGTGGCTGGTGCCGTATCCTGATCATTTTTAACTATATAGTTTAGGGTGTTCAGTGCATTCACAGTGTTGTGTAACCACCACCATCTCTCTCTAGAACTTTTTCACCTTGTAAAACTGCAACTCTGCATTAAAAAGTAACTCACAGGCTTGGTGCCTGTAGCTCAGCAGCTAGGGCGCCAGCCACATACACTGGAGCTAGCAGGTTCGAATCCAGCCCAGGCCTGCCAAACAACAATGACAACTACAACCAAAAAATAGCCAGGCATTATGGCGGGTGCCTGTAGTCCCAACTACTTGAGAGGCTGATGCAAGAGAATCACTTAAGCCCAAGAGTTTGAGGTTGCTGTTGAGCTGTGATACCACAGCACTCTATCCAGGGTGACATAGTGAGACTCTGTCTCAAAAAAAAAAAAAAAATTAACTCCCAAACCTCTCTCCTCAGCTCCTGGCATTTCCAATTCTACACCCTTGTCTCTGTGTAGTTGAGTGTCCCAGATACTGTATGAGTGGGATCATACGCTAATTGTCCTATAAAGGCATTATTTATTTATTTATTTATTTATTCATTTATTGAGACAGAGTCTCACAATGGCCCCCTGGTTTTTCTATTTTTAGAATAGAAACGGAGTCTTGCCCTTGGAACTCCTGAGCTCAAGTGATCCACCCACCTTGCCTCCCAGAGTGCAAGGATGACAGGTGTAAGCCATGGCACCTGGCCTGAAGGCACTTTTTAATCTGAGAAGTGTTGCAGGCACAACGCACAGGGCTGACGTGACTGTCTTTACTGGCTGGCCCCACTGGCATGGCCTGGGAAGAAACACTAATCGCCATGACATAAATGCACCTCAGATGAAACCGTGCTCCAGCGACCACTTTCTGAATCTTGCTTTGCTGCTCACAGAGGGTGTGAGATCAGTTAAGAGCAGAGCAATGAAGATTTTGCGAAAGTGAGGTAGCCCAGGGCAGATTCCATCTGGACAGTATCCGTGAACAGGGAGGGGCATGATTGTTAGCGGGATTTTGCTTCAGTTGTCTAAATAACTAGGTCTGCTCTGGATAAGAATGAAAAATTTATTTCTTCCTGGGAGTTTTGGTGGAAAATCTTTTGAAAAATGCCGTCCTGGAACACACTGGCCCAGCTGTGGGTCTGAGTTGAAGCTTGTTGTCAAATCGACTCTTATGTTTCCCAGTTGGTTGATCTGCTGTTCACATTTGGAACCACCATTTAGGTTTTCTGTGTCCCGGTCCTCGCTGTGTGTCCCCAGGGCGGAGCTGTCCGGTAGCTTGGTCATCTCTATGAAGCTCTCCCCAGGATCTACCATATAGAGTCCAGAGATGCCATAGGCCTCTCCAGAAGTCAGGCCAACCCAGATATCCCCCTGGTAACAGACAGACTTGGCCTTATCCCACAGAGATCAGGAATTCCCATTGAGGTCAGATTCCAAGGCCTGATGTGACTGCTTGGATCCTAGGGTCCCACAGACACTGGGAGTCCCCTGAGGGCCAGGTGCTATATCCCGGAGACCTTGCCGTTCTCAGGGAGATGGTCAAGGCATGGCACAGTAAGGGGGAGGGCTGCCCTACAAACATCATGCAGGGTACGGAGGAAGCCCTGGGAGCTTGACCTACTCCTGCCTCTAACCTGGAGCCACCTCCCCCCTCCCCCTTGAATCTTGGGGCTGGAGCAGGGTCCAATCTGGGGATTCAGGCTGAAGCTGCTTCCTCCCCACCTCCTCCCGTGGGTATGACAACCACTCACTGTCCAGGACACAGAAACCGTGGTTCTCCCTAAGGGACAGCTCCAGGTTTCAGGGAGAAGGGGTTGTCCCTAAACATAGTATCCCAAGCTGCTTCCTTTCTGCCCTCCCCATTCTCCAGCCCTGCACCTGCCATGGCCTCCAAGCAGATGCTGTACAGACCACATCCTCCTGTGGTTGGAAATCCAGGTCTGGCTGGATCCTGGGGGCCTTCAAAGGCTGGGCTGGGCTGGGCCTCCCCAGCTGGTGCAGCTGCAGTTCTGGCCACCAAGGCCCACCCCCAACCTCTCCTGTTCTGAGATATGTGAAGGGTGAATTCAGTCCCAGACAGAGAGGTCTGGGTCCAGCTGTCTCGCCCAGTGGACCCCCACTCAGGGTCCCTGGCACCTCAGCAGAGCCCTCTGGGCCCTACTTTGGCCCCTCTTGGAGCAGAGGGGCGTGTCACTGTCCAGTCCCTTCTGTCCTGCTTCTGTGTCTGAGTTCCCCCACACCCTGGCCTCCTCCTAGCCAGTTGTCTGGCCATACTCCATCCCAAAGACCCTAGAGATTCCACCTGTGGCCACCGAGGACTCCTCTCTCCCAGGCCATCTTCAGAGCCAGCTCAGGCCCATCTTCCCCAGGTTCCAAAAGTGAATGTTCTAGAAACTTCAGGGTGCTCAGGGTCACTGGACCTGCCACAAGGCTCCTGAGAGCCTTTCTGGGAGTAATCTTTGCTACTTCAGATACTTCAAAATATTCTTCAAAGCCCTGAGATCTTGAGGTTTCACTGGACATGAGGGTGCTGACCACTGAAACCTTATTTGTAGCTAGTGCAGTGGTTGATCACATGTGTCAACCTGGTGTGGCCACGGTGCTCAGGCACTTGGCCAAACATTATTTTGGATGTTTCTGTGGAGATTTTTTTTTTTAACAGGGGAAAGTTATATATTTAGAATTAGCTAGTCGGACTTGGTTTAGAAGATGATCCCAATTTTATTCAGAACATCCAAAGCATTGCAATCAGGAACCAGTTGGACATAGGCCTTCTTCTCGCCTGCAGGTCTGATCAGGCTGTTGACCTTGGCCATGTCAATGACAGAGCTTCCTCACGGCCTGTTTGATCTGGTGCTGTTGGCCTTGACACCCACAAGGAATGTTGTCTTCTGTCTTCTTCACGGCAGGCTCGGTGGTCAGGGGAACTTGAAGGTGGCCTAGCGATCAAGCTTGCTTCTCCTGGGGAGCTCTTCTGAGGACATCTGGGCTGCCTCCGGAGCCTCAGTGTTTTCAGCTGCCAGAAGATGTGCGATGTGCAGATCTTTTTTTTTTTTTTGTGGCTGTGGTTGCTTCTTGGCCTTCCATAGCCCTCGCCCTCACTTTGGCTTCAGCTTTGGGAAGGGCAGGAACTTCCCCCTTCAACTTCGGAGCCCTCCTGTGAAAAGGGTGTCTGTGTAGGTGCTTTTTGGAAGAGATTGATATTCAAATGGGTGGGCTCCGAGTAAAGTAGATTTCTCCCTGTGTTGTGGGTAGGCTTCATTCAATCAACCAAAGGTCTTGAAGGAACAAAGACTGACCTCCCCTGAAATGGCCTTTGGTCTTGAACTGAAGTTCTTCCCTGGGTCTCCTTCCCTGAGTGGCCAGCCCAGCAGATTTTGAACTCACCAGCCTCCATAATTATTAATACATGGACCAGTTCCTTAAAAATACTCTCTCTCTCCCTCATTCTCCATCATTTCTCTCTCTCTCCGCTCTCTCTGCATCTATATTTCTAATTGGTTGGTTCTATTTCTTTCTTCCTTTTTTTTTTTTTTTCTGAGACAAAGTCTGAAGCTGTCACCCTGAGTAGAGTGCTGTGGCCTCACAGCTCATAGCAACTCCTGGGCTCAAGTGATTCTCCTGCCTCCGCCTCCCAAGTAGCTTGGACTACAGGTGCCCACCACAACGCCCAGCTATGGTTTTTTGGTTGCAGCCGTTATTTTTCTTTGGCAGGCCCAGGCTGGATTTGAACCCATCAGCTCAGGTGTATGTGGCTGGTGCCTTAGCAACTTGAGCCATAGGCGCCGAGCCGGTTGGTTCTATTTCTGACTAATACAGGAGAACTCTAATACAGGCAGCTCTTCATCTTTATAATACTCCATGGAATGGTCATTGTGATCTCCATTTTACAGACACCAAATGCAAGGGCATATTCAAGTGTAGGGATTGGCCCAAAGTCCCAGCACTGGAACATAGAGCCGTCTAGGCCCAAGGATACTAAGCTTGTCATGGGCCATGGACATCTTTGGAAATGTGGTGAAAGCTTTGGGATTTCCCCCAGGAAAATGTTCCTTGTCATACCCACATGTGACATTGCCTGGGGCCCCACAGATAGGAATGCTTGCACTAGACTTGGAACTTGGGGCAGGGAGGGGGTTTTCCCCTTCACCATGACCACCCCAGGGTGTGTAGCACCAAGCTGGGCACACAGCGTCCATGGCAAGGCCTTGAGAGCCTGTATGAAGGAAGAGGAAGTGTCAACTCACCCTATGACATCACCTATCCCTACTGTCTCTGAGACCTCAAATCTAGGTGACAAGTAGAACTCTCTCTGCCTCTCTGCCTGGTGTGAGGAACCCTCAGGACCCACCACCCAGGTGGCCAGAGAGGTGTGTCTTGTGTCTGTGACATGTGTGGAGTCACTTTTCATGACCGGGAACATCTTTGGTCTAGACTAAGCTCTGTGACTCCTGAAGCCGTTCATAGCCACCATCCCGTTTAGCCCTCACCCTAAGAAGTGGGTACTACTGCAGGAAGCTGAGGGCCAGATGGGGAAAGCTGACCCAAGTCCTTTCCAGTGCAGTGTGGTGGTGGCAGGAGTAGCAGTGGGAAGGGACTGTGAAAGCCAGGCCTGGACGGGCAAGTTCCCGTCCCACATCCCCATCTGTCTATATTGTGTGTCACTGCTGGCTCTTCCCAATGCCATGGGTTGTGGCACAGTAATAACCCAGTCCCCAGCCTGGGCCCCACTGATGGTCAGGGGGCCCGTGCTTCCTGAGTAGGAGCCTGGAGACTTGCTCTGGGACTCCTGAAGGCTGCTTGCTGTTACGGTAGATGCCCAGCACAGGGCCTGTCCTACTGCTGCTGGGGCCAGTACACAGCACGTCCATCCCGAGGTTTTCTCTGGAGCAGGTGACTGCAGCCATCTATCGTGGGACCACTGACACCAAGGGCAGAACCTGTAAGAGTGGGACAGGGAAGGGGCTTAATAATGAAGGACCCATCGCCAGGAGGTCCCACCCCGAGGCTGTGCTGGACTGAGCTCGAAGTCCAGGCAGGCCCATTTGGGGTCCTGTGGAGGCTCAGTTTGGGGCAGAGCCTGGGGACAGCCCCTGAGGAGGGGGAAACAGGAAATGGGGAAGTGCTCCCCGGAGCTCTGCCCCCTCAATACCCAGCTGGGCAGGGCTCCCCGGGATCTGTTTTTGTTGGTTCACATCCCATGCAAATCTCACCCACTCCTGGGTCTTGCCATGGCTCTCTGGGCCCCCAAGTGGGCCTTCTTCCTAAGGGATGAAGTTAGTGACGGGAGCACCTCTCCAGGATCTCTACCCCCCAAAGGCTGCTTTGTCTGGCCTCCTGTCTCAGGGAGGGTGGGCTCTGGCCTTTGAAGTCATTATGTGGTTAGAGCTCCAGAGCCTTCATCACCACCATCAATTGGTTCCAGATGTCCTGGCCCCAGGGCTAGCCTGAGAACTTCATACAAGTTCAGATTTGGGGGATCCACATGCCTGCCTATCATGGGTGCCCTCTTCAGCCAGGCTGAGGCTTATCGGAGCAGAAGGAGGGACATGGGTCCTTCTCTGTCATGTGCCCCCAAACCATCCTTCTTATGGGACATTCATCCCATTTACTGAAGGTCGTTTGCATTTCAAATACAGGGTAACATCTGTCAGTTGACCACTCAAGGAACTGTAACAAACTGGTCAACATACAGAGGAGGTTAAGATAAGGAACTAGGCTACTGTGCTGATCAGTACATGTAGGGCACAGACTATGAAAATTAGGTCTGCTTGAGGACATAGTTAAGGTAGGGAGGTGGTCAGCTGTGGAGGTTCTACTATACTTCTTAAGCCTTGGTCGTGCGAGCAGATTAATCACACACGAAGCCAGTCCCTCTCATCCTGCTGTTCTTGTAGCAGAAGCTCAGCTTACGGAGGGGACCTCCAGCAGGGGGGAAGTCCCTGCCTGTCCCTCTGCACAGCAAAGCTTAGAGGGGGTGTCCATGGGATTGAGGAAGTCAAGGCGGTGGGGGGAGCTGTGGTCCCAGCCAGAGGGACAGCCCTCCAGGCCTGTGGGGCCAGGGCTGAGAAAGCCCAGGGCACTGGATCCCTTGGGAGCTGAGGGAGGAGATAGGGAATGTGGACACAGGAGGAGGGCGTGGGGCTCCTGGGAGGAGCTGCTGTAGTGCAGGAGTCAGGGCTGCCAGAGTCGCAGTCGGAAGTTACAGCACCTACAATGCTGAAGGGAGGTGGAAACCAGTGGTGGGAGGTGAGGATCTCTGTGTCGAGGGCACACAGGGTATGTTTCCCTGGGTTTCACGAGCTCCTGAGTAGATGTTTAGCTCTTTAGACAATCATCTTCTTGCCCAGATTTGTGGTTTGGATGAATGTGTCTCAAACAAGTGAGGCTGAACCAGGTGAGGAGGACTGAGGAAATGCTTCTCAGATTTTAACGTGCATGGAATTGCCAGGGTCTTGATAAAATGTGGATTCAGATTTAGCACGTTTGGGGTGACCCTGAAATGTGGCATTCTTTACAAGCTCCCAGGTGACGCAGTGGGTGCTAGCCTGAGGACCACACTTTGAGGACTAAGGTACAAATGCCCCTTGTACCAGGCTCTGGTGGCCTTAGTAAGTGGTGCCCGCACTGGTCCAGAAGGTGATGGAGCCCAGTGGTGGTCATATGACCAGAGGGGTGGTGCCCAGGGGTAGTACTGACAACTGACCAAAGGGAAGGTGGACCACGGACCACTGTCCCCTGGAGCTTGTTTCCGTGGGATAACAGGAGCTAACGGCGAGGGAGCTGGGCCAGTCCAGGCCCTGCAGCAAGGGCTGTGGAACCTACTTCCGACCCTCAAAAGATGAAACTGGGATCAACTTCCAAGTGGTGGGACCAGGGATGAGTGAGGACAGAAACAGCTGTTTGGCTGCAAAGTCTTGTTGAATACGGTCTGGCAAACTTATTCTTGCACTTTTTACTCTAGTAGCGTGTCAGGTAGTGGAAACTAACTCCTCTTTTTCCTGTCCGCTCCCCACTCCACTGTCACATTCCAGGAAAGTCCTGATGATCCAGGCCAGTGTCTCCCAAACTTCAGTGACAACAGAATCACAGGGAGGGCTTGTTACGTCACAGCTTGCCAGGCCCCTCCCCGATCCAGCATGGGTGGTAGCGTGTGTGTTTGAGGGGAGGCCAGGGAGAGATTTCTCTGCTCTTCTGAGGAACGCCTGGAGAACCACTGGTCTGGGCCGACCGTGTCAACTTCGCCTCCTAATAAGCGATGCAAGAACACAGACGAAACACCAACAAACACAAATCAAATTGAAAATTGGTTTAGCTCTATTAACAACTGCCAAAACATGATCGGATACAGAAAGCATCAATAGGGTTAAGAAGCTCAGAACTCAGTAATGTCTGAACGACTATCTCAAAACATATGCAAAAAGTTAATTAAGCCTGCATAAAAGAACTAAACTTCCTTTCAGCGGAAGACATAAAAAAGCATATTTAGAAGCCACGGGTTAGGAAATGATGCTTGCAATGCATGTAATTGGTAAAGACATAGCAACCACAATTAAAAAGAATGTTAATCATAGCAGAAGACTGCTGACTACTGACTGCTGTACATTCTTACACATATACTCTTGGTATGTACCCAATAAAAAGACTCTGGGAAACAGGACAGGTGCTACGTTGTTCTCATGCTGTAGCCAGGCACATGAAACCGTGTATGCCTTGACAGGCTTCCAGTTTTATGCACTAAAAATAAAAAGAATGTTAATCATAAGAAAAATGCAAAAATAACTAAAATGGGTAGAATGTATGAACAATCAATTCACTCAGGGAAAATCATGTGTCCTTGTTTTTCCTCTGTAATTTAGTTTTGGAAATCAAGCAGATGCAAATGTCTGTCCCCACTGTGGTTCCAGAAATGCCCTTCCTAATGTGACTGGTGTTATCGCTTTAGTGCCTGGCTGAATCTTTCTTGTTACAATTTTTCTTTAGCAGAAGTTCTATTCATTGGCTAGACAACTACCACCATCATCTGTTCCACTATTTGAGAATTTTGGCTTGTAAACAAATAGCACTCAGGAAGAGGCACATTGAAATCAAATTGAAAAAAATACCTGTATAATTATATACCTGAAAATCCTAAAGAAGAATTAAAATAATTACTATGACCTAATGAATGTTACTAATTAGTGATCCTGTTGCTTTGAGTACACGGGACTGTTGAAGATAAAGTCAAACACTAAAGTAGCAAGGACAGGCTTTATTTTATTTATTTCTTTACTTTTATTTTTGAGACAGAGCCTCACTTTATCAACCTCGGTAGAGTGCCATGGCATCACAGCTCACAGCAACCCAAAACTCTTGGGCTTAAGCAATTCTTTTGCCTCAGTCTCCCAAGTAGCTGGGACTACGAGTGCCCGCCACAATGCCTGGCTACTTTTTGTTGAGTTTGTCATCATTGTTTTAGCTGGCCTGGGCTGGGTTTGAACCTGCCAACCTTAGTGTGTGTGGCTGGTGCTGTAACCACTATGCTACAGATGCCAAGCCAAAGGACAGATTTTAATCTGCAATATACTATTGCAATGGGGAGTAAGAGTCCTGTGTGAAGTGAAATCAACTTGTACTTGTATAAAGGTGACTGGTCATTTTAATGGGAAACTGAGAGAATAGGGCAAGGTGTGAGCAGGGACTCAGTTAAGCCAGAGAAGTGAAAAATTGCAAAAAGTAGGAAGGGGAGTCGGTCCATGAGAAACCCATCTGAGGTTGCTGCTGGTGCTCACTCAAGTCAGGTTTCTACCCTCCCAGAAACAGGGAAACACAGCCCCTGTTTTAGGTGTTGGATGTTAAAGGGAAATTCTTTTGGCAGCCTTGAGTTTTATCAGGCAGGCACTTCAAGGGGGGCTGGGAACATCCTATGGATGCAGACTTGAGCTCTTAGAAACTATTCTAGTGTTTCTTCAAGTTTGTATACGCAAAGGTTGAGACCTACTTGCAATGAGGGCTCAGATGAGCCTGGATAGAGTTTATTTATTTTTGAGACAGAGTTTCAGTACATTGCCCGTGGCGTCACAGCTCACAACAACCTCAAACTCTTTGGGACTGAGCGATTCTCTTGCCTCTGCCTCCCAAGTAGCTGGGACTACAGGCGCCCTCCATAACACCGGGCTATTTTTTGGTTGCAGTTGTCATTGATGTTTAGCTGGCCCGGGGCCAGGTTCAAACCCACCACCCTCCGTGCATGTGGCCGGCACTGTAACCTCTGTGCTACAGGCACCACCCACCTGGATAGAGTTTAGACAAGGAATCTTTGTCAGAATACACCAGCAACAACCTACGTAAGATAACAACAGAAATAACTGTGTAGAATACAAACCAGCCTATTTCCCCAAGTGCCATCTACTAGCTTAATTATAAATTGAATTATAAACCAAACAGGAGCATGCACTGGGGTGCTGGAAAAACTGGATAACCACATGTAAAAGAATGAAACTAGACCCACCCCTCTCACCGCTTACAAAAATTGATTCAAGATAGATAAAAGATTTAAATCTAAGGCATGAAATAATAAAAATCCTAGAAGAAAGTGTGGGGAAAATACTTGAAGAGATTGGCCTGGGGAAAGACTTTATGAAGAAGACTTACGTGGCAATTGCAACAACAAAAATAAACCAATGGGACTTAATTAAACGGCAAAGCTTCCGTACAGCTAAGGAAACAACAACCAAAGCAAACAGACAACCTTCAGAATGGGAAAAGGTGTTTGCATATTATGAATTAGACAAAAGCTTGATAACTAGGATCTATAGAGAACTCAAATTAATCAGCAACAAAAAAAGACCCAACAATCGCATATATCACTGGGCAAGAGACATTAACAGAACCTTCTCTAAAGAAGACAGATGAATGGCTAACAAACAGATGA
>CAUYPK010044859.1:0-18474 GCA_963574355.1 Loris lydekkerianus
CCAAACACACCCACCACACAATAACAACCACCTATATTTTTTTTTTTATTATTTTTTTTTTTTTTTATTTTTTTTTTTTTTTTTTTTTTTTGTTGTTGTTGTTTTTCTTGCGTGACATCTTTCTGCACACAGAAAGGGGAAAACATAAGAACTCTAAAAAAGAAAAAAACACAAAAGCAAACAAAAGCTTCCAGCAGCTACCTTTAAAATCCAAAGTTAATTTTATAGTCATACTTGAGATGTTTGCAGCATACTTCACTTAGGCTTATACTTCCTCTTCCCTTGCAATTTTTAGACTGCCCATCTCAAGTTCACCGCTCTGTTTCTTTTCTTTAAGCAGCAGTGGAGTGTTTACTATTTTGGACGTTAGGTATGTCTTTCTTTTATTAGGATGTCAGATGATTTCTCTCATTCATACTTTAACAAAGGTAAAGAAAAGAGGCAAAAGCAGCAGGCTCGATGACAGGTATGAGCAGGTGTCCCACTGCCACTGCCTTACCACAGGGCACCTTGGAGCAGCTGCTGAGCAGTCACACAGAGCAGGCCAGGCAGCCATGACTGACCACTCAGAGTTAAGTGCAAGATGAAATGTGCTGGCCACCTTTGGCTAGAAGCACACAGGCATGGTGGAAAAACAAAGAATGGAGCACATCTACTTTATAGGAAGAAAATCATAGTCAATGTCTGAATCAAAACAAATATAAGAATTCAAATATTCTGCCTTTACTCTGGCAGGTGGGCAGCAGCCTGAAGATTTGGCTGTGGTGGGTGGGAGAATGGAGATGGAGAGGATTGGGGCTTTGCCACATACTGGCTGTGGGATTCTGTGGAATTAACTTCTCTGAGGCAGTTTGCTCATTTTGAAAATACAGATAAAACACCTGCCTCACAGGTTTCTATAAAAATTGCAGGAGAAAATTGAAAATCCATACTTGGCACATGAGTGAAGTTAGTTCCTTTCCTAATTAGCTTGTTCTGCTCCCTAAAAGCACTGTTACCTAGCTTTAGTAATATTTCCTCAGTAATAGAATACTATCTCTAAACTCAGTCAGCAATAAATAAATAGAAAGATTCTGCTTATTCTTTTTGGTATCCTTAAGAGTCTGTATGTATTAAGATAAGAATCAATCCTAGAATATTCTTCCACAACCTCTTCATTTCTATGTCACTGCCAGAAGTCTCAAAATGTCCATACCCATAAAGATACATTTTTTTCTTTTTTGAGACAGAGTCTCAAGCTGTGGCCCTGGGTAGAGTGCCGTGGAGTCATAGCTCACGGCAACCTCCAACTTGGGTTCAAGCAATCCTCTTGCCTCAGTTTTTCTCTTTTTAGTAGAGACAGGGAGGGGGGTGTCTCACTTTTGCTCAGGCTGGTCTTGAACTTGTGAGCTCAAGCAATTCACCCGCCTTAGCCTCCCAGAGTGCTAGGATTACAGGTGTGAGCCATGCCCCATAAAGATACATTTTGTTCCAATGTTTTTTTTTTTTTCCCCCAGATGTTTTCTCTTATTTCCTCTTTTCTACTCAAGCTGTGACACCAGCAGTTTGTCTCCATTTTAATAATCCCATGTCCTCAGGACCCAGTAGAACTGCTTCCTGATCCTTCTCTTCTAAGAGAAGAGTAAGGATTTTAGCCTGCATCTTTTACTTAGGCCAGATTAATTATCAACTTAGCCTTCGTGTATAACCTTTTCAAATGTTGTACCCTCCACCTGGAATAGTCTTCTCTATTTTTCTGCCCTGTCACCACCTTCAGTCTCCTGTGGACACCCCCACTCCTAAGAAGTAATGACCCCTCCATGCGATCCTTCAATCTTTATAAACTTGCATTTCAAATATCTGTTTATCAGTCTTGGTCTACCTTATACTTTTTTATATCTTAAATATTGAGTGAACACATAAGGATGTTCTCAGCTGTTCAGATGGCTCCTTACAACTCACACATTAAATCTTCATTAAATTACAGGTCTTCATTAAATCTTAAAGTCCTCAGATTAAACTGTGAGATATAGGAAGGTGAAGAGTTTTCTATTTTACAAGTTTATTTAATTTGATCCCAGTGAGGGGTGTCCAAACAAGTGAGGTCTTTTTACTTATCTGTGATGTCGGATATCACAAAAATCATGTACAAACCTTTTCTTTCTTTCTCTTTTTTTTTGCTCATCAGCTTTCCTTAGTGTTCGGCTATTTAATGTGTGGCCTGAGACAACTCCTATTCCAATGTGATGCAGAGAAGCCAAAAAGCTGGACATCACTGCATGACAAAGAAAGTGAGTATTAAGCATGATTTGAAAAAAAAAAATCATCATCACCTTTCAGCCCTAATAACATATTTCATAAATAGCTTCATGAAGTGGTCATTTGCAGGGGCTTTCAGGTTGCCCGCCGGTCAGACTGGACCATGAATAATTACAAGGATTCCATAGTAGTCTACCATCCCTTTCTACATTTTATAAAGAGCACTTTAAAATGCTCTGAAAAATCTGTTATGTCCTAAAGCTCCTGAGAGTGAAATGTTACAGTTGGAAGCTGCCTGCAGCTCCTTTATACACTAAAGTTATTAATCCCCTTCTTATATGTTTGATATAAGCCCTAGGGCACTTGGGAGGGGGATCCAATTACCCAATTCAGAGAATTGCCCTTTTTTTTCAACCAAGTTCAGAGCCCTGAATTTTTGTTCCACCAATGACTTTTTGTTTCAGTCAAACAAGGTCACGGAAGAGGCCAATATCTGCCAAGGCCAACAGGGGTTTCATTTACATGCCCACTAATGCGAGCAACATAAGAACCTCTTGAGAGCATTAAACTAGGGTGTGGGACAACAAGCCTGTTATTTATTTACCAGTTCCCAAAGCCACCACTGCCAGTTTCTTGCTATTCAACATTTCTGGTTGCCATTTTGGATTCAATGAAACTCTCTTCTGTTCATCTGGAAGACACGGTGGGATCTGTCAGGAGGCAGGAAACCTCTGGGGGGATACTCAGGTGAGCCCCAGAGGAAGGTTGCAGGAGTCCACAGACATGAGGCAGATGGGGACAGTCTGTACTTACATGAAGTCAAACATCACCAAAATTAGCTTATTAATGACTGTAGATTAGAGGTTTTCAGTCTGCCACCTGTCACAGACTTTATATTAGTGACTTTCATTTATTTATTTTTGTTGTTGTTTCCTTTACAGTGAATACAGAAGAATGAGTCAGTATAGCTTTAGCTAAAACTAGGACATTTTTATCATGGCCAGAGAGAAGATGGTCTGTCTGGCCAATGCCCTGTCACTGTCTGAGACAAAGGCTATTCTTTAGAATTGACTATGGTATGTTTGTTACTTGAAGCTGATGATTAGTACTTCAGTTGTGAATAAAAAACATTTAACAGATGGTCCAGAGAATAAGGTAACATGTCACTTCATCTATCAAAACTTGCAAGATTTCCACTTTAGAATTATGAACCATTAATAATCAAACTAAAGTTGTTAAGAGAAGAGTTAATCTTTGGAAAGTTTATTAAACTCCAGGATAACTAGTTATAAAAAAAAGTTTCTTTAATTTACCAAAAAGTGGTATTAGTCTTTGAATTGCACTGTCTTTGCAATAATCAATTGAAACATCTGGAAAACTCTCATATCTGACTATTTTCAAATATATTCAAATTATTGCTGAAAAAGTCAGGAAATTAAAAGGGAAATGAAAAAATACTATATTCTTCTCGTGCCCCAATCAAAAAGCCAATAATTTTTGAGTCTCATAAGCC
Source organism: Loris lydekkerianus (assembly GCA_963574355.1). Classification (NCBI taxonomy): domain Eukaryota; kingdom Metazoa; phylum Chordata; class Mammalia; order Primates; family Lorisidae; genus Loris; species Loris lydekkerianus. The sequence goes on from CAUYPK010044859.1 coordinate 3,752, forward strand.
AAAAAGGTGAAAAAATTTTATAAACAGTAGGAGATATGATTTATAAAAAAGGAAGAAAAGATGGTTTAAAATATAATTTAGACAGTCATATAATTTACACAGATATATTTTTCTAACACATACTGCTTGAATGAGAGAAAAAATGATGTCTTGATTCCTTTTTTTTAAGAACATGGAAAAAGACTTCGTAGATTACACTGATTAGGTAATGATGTGGAAATTAAAGGACCTGGGTTTTAATCTCAGACCTTGAAATTAATTCATCATGTGGTTTTTGGGAAAGACTTTAATCTGCCTAACCTCAGTTTCTCCTGATAAAATATACAGATCGTATGATACAGCATGATTCACCAAATAGAAAGCCTTTACAGATAATGATGCTTGCCCATGAAAATGGAAAGGTTAAACTACCTTTGGCAGTTTGAAAACCTAAAACACCAGACAGAGAAGTAACAGGATAGTCCTTTGTTTTCTAGTGGTATTATCAGGGCGTGGGGAGAAATAAACTCAAGTATTTCCTCATCAAACAGCTGAATTCGGCACAGAACCTGACTTTTCCTTATTCTCTATACAGGAATACATTCTTTCTGCATAGTCCCCTGAACCTCTGGCATTAAAGCTGATGGTCTATTCTGAGGTGGCCCACAATGTACTCTTTCCTCCTGGCTCCACCACTGTCACTCTGCTGTGTATCCAGACCCAGCTACACAGTTTCCAGTACTTTCTTCAGACCCAAGATAGGATGAGAAATGTGCAGGGCCCTAAATCCCTGTCCCACCAAAGTCCAGGGCAGTCAGAGGCCAGCACCCTGACCTGAGCATCCCTCTGCCCCCAACACCTGCCATCTCCTGCCTAAAACTATCCCAGGAATGCTGGGGTCTGGGAAGTGTAAGCCGGGAAAGGGGTAACTGGCAGAAGGGAAAACACAATCCTGGTCTCAAATCAGCAATAAAAATAAAATTAAACCCTCACACAACACACATAGGATTCTTTATGTCTTCAATTGAAGTTGCCTGAATCCTTCACACTGCAACTACGTGCAAGAGGATTTTCTGAAAAAACAAACCACACACACAACAGACCTTACTGCTCCCTTGAAGGGGCTTATTTAAGGCAAAACAAGGCCTCCCATCATTCCTGTGAGAGATCATTGTCCCCCTTGTTGCCACAGCGCCCTGTGAGGCTGTGGGAAACAAATGACCTCAGAGGCACTGCAGTATGTGTCACCGCAAAAGAAAAAAGAATGGAAGGGGCTGTAGGGAAGGGGGGGCTGCTGGGGAGCCGGGGCCCTTCACAGCCCCTCCTCCAATGATAACCCTCCAGGCACAGCGGGAAGGAGGCTTGTAGGCCCCAGGAGGCTCCATCCATCCTGTAAGGGGATTAGGCTCCCATTCCCCAGAAGCAAAGCGTCCTGCTGCTCTGCTCACCCTGGTCAATCTGGCCTCTAACTGGCCCTCCCCAGAAAGTGCCTCTGATTGCTAGCGTCTCACTCTGTGTCATGGGTGTCCTGAGTCAAGAGAGGGAGAGAGTGGGAGGAGAAGAGCGTGGTCAGGGATGAGGTGGGTGGCTGGGCATGGGACTGACAAGGGCATCCTGAGAGCAGGGACGGTAGAGGGGGATGGCCAGGGAAGATGGGGGGGTAGAGCTACGGCAAATACCGAACCGACGTTCAGTTTGCCTAGAACAGTGCAGGCGCTGGGGGAGGAGGGCCGTGCCAGGTACGGAGGCCTTGCTCTCGCTGAGGGCACGCGTGGAAGAACAAGTGTGAATCCAACGCACAGCTTTCTCCTGCGGACGCCAGCACCTGGCCAATTTTACCTCCTCTGCCAGCATCCTGAGAAACAGTGGGAGATGTGATTTCCGTCTGACACCGGCGTGCAGCAGCACAGTAGTTGCGGGAGCCTCTGAGAGTCTCTCCAGCTGCTGGCGCTGCGCCCTCCCGCAACACGTGCGCAGGCGGCCCACACACTCGGCCCGTGTCAGTTCCCAGCTCTCCCTGGTGGGAGAAACACTTGCTAGAGCGTCCCATTTTACCTTCAGAGGTGACAGAGCCCCAGACCCTCCTCCTTGAGCCATAGAGCTATGTCAACCACAGAGTGACCAGCAAAAACTGGAAGGAGGACAGCGTGGGCCCAGTGCTGGAATGAGGAGGCCTGCCTGATCCCCAGCCTGCAAGCTTGCAAATTTTTCCATTTCTGTACTGTGAAAAATTTAGAAAGCACAAATAAACCGAAAAATTAAAAATATCATATATTAACATATATATACATACGCACATCACACAGTTAATCTGTAAAATTCCTTTTATATGTATATGCCTATATTTTCTAAGGAAATATGTAGTATGCAGGTATATCTTTTTACTAGTTAGTCTTCTATTTTCTGTACACAGAACCAATTTCTGAAAATTAGAGTTTCAAAAATTCTGTTAGGCCATAGGATTTATTCTGGCCTCTATGCAACAGAGAGACATGGTGTTTTGCAGTCTCAGGGGTAGCAAGAGCAGTTAAGTTTGCTAAATATGAAAAACTATTTTGTACCAAAAATCTTTCCTCACGTAACAGTCTCAACTGTGGTAATACAGATTTTTGTGCCAAGTTGGTGACTGAGAAATGTTGGTTTGAGAGAAGCTGGGTTTACGGTACACAGCTCTACCCACTTTGAGTTGTTTACCAGACACAGAAATGTCTCTGGCTGCCCCCCTGCTTCCCAGTGGTACCGACAGCTGGGTAAGAACCCCCAAGGCACTTCCCTCTCTCAGAAATACTCATTCCCATGAAAATGAAGAATGAGAGATAAGGCTGAGAAGGAAGGGAATGTCCTAGCTTTCTATTGTATTTCCTTTAGACTCAGTGGTTACTCTTTTTTAGAGTGGCGATAATTATAGGAAAATGTAGGCTCTGGAACCAGAAACTTCACCTGAAGCTCCCCAATATAACCTTTCTGTATCTCTACTTCCTTGCTTGCAGAATGGGACTAATGCTTATATCATCAGATTGCTATGAAAATTAGTCAATATAAATAGGTTAATATGTGAGAAAGCCTTAAAACAGTGCTTGGTATATAGTAATAAAATGCTGCTATAGTAATTATTAGTATTAATATATTTTTCATGGTTCACGCCCATTTAGGAATTTTAGCACCCCAGTCAAGGATTAATAAAAATAATAAAAAGAGCTAATTTTTTTTGAGAGCTCACTATGTGCCAGGCACTAGAGGTCCTTTATATGTATGTAATGTATTATATGTATGCAATTCTTACAATAGTTCCATGAGGGAAGCTTGCAGGCATCTTGTTAGATGCATTGTGTTAGATTGAACCATGTGATGTGACTGATATTCAGACATTTTAGATCTATAAAGCAGTGACTTCTTTAGCTTAGCCTAATTTATTTGTGGTGATTATGAAGACTTCAAGGAAACAAGACAGTCAAGGAAAGAAGATATGCAGACAAAGACCAGAAACCTCTCCCTTTTCTCCATCTCCACCCCCCAGAACTAAAAGATGAGGAAAGGTTAGGATATGACTCTTAGGAACAAAGCAGGTGACAGATGATAATCAGGTGTGGAAGATGAAGGGACTAATGCCCTGGGGAAGAAAGTTAAGAGACCAAGTGTAAAAGCTGTGACTCTTGAAATTCCTGGCAGTATTTCCTCAGGCTCAGAAAACAATTTAATACCTCTTCATTCAGTAGGTATTTATTGAGCACCTAATAAGAGGTCTTAAAATAGAATGGAAATGGGAAAGACCTGGACTCTGACATTGGTCCAACCATTTGTTAGCTATGTGATCTGGACTGAGTTTCTTAACTGATAAATGTCAGGGCTCAGAAAACAATACCCGAGAGCCTGGTGCTTTGGCATGCTGAGTATACTGAACTAAATAAAGTTGAAAGGTCTTAGCAGCAAAGTCTCTCTCCAAGCTTCTCCTGCTCTCATGTCTTCCATCTCCCCCACAGGGAGTCACAGAAACCAGAATTCCTCTTCCCTAAGGCAACTAGTTCCCTAGAAACTAGAACCTCTCTTCCCCTAAAGTAAGCCAAAAAACCTAGAAAGATCCCTCTATTCCCTTTCTCACCTCTCCTTTCAGACCCTCATTCCAGAGTGGTCCTGCCCCATACCCAGGAAGAAGAACTGTTAAAGTAAGGCCAAGAAGAATCTGAAAAGACCTCCCCCCACCAAGTCTGTTACCATTAGATCATATCACATTTCTACATGGCTGTCCATTCTTCATGGAACCTAAGCATTAAATAGATACCGTGCCCTAGGTCTTTGGGTCTTCATTTCTGAAAGCTCCCATGTCATGCAGAACTTTGGTTGAATAAATTTGTTATACTTTTCCCTTATTAGACTATCCTTTGTTAGCTAAGTCTCACGTCGGCTATGACCCTTCTGATGGATGAGGAAAGGTATCACAAATTTCTGCTCCACCAAAGTGTCATTTCCTTATCTATGAAAGGAGATAATCTGACCTATCCTGTGAAGTTGTTGGGAAGATTAGAGACAATGCATGTGAAAAAGACCCAGCACAGTGCCTGGCACACAGCACACATGCACAGTAGGAGCAATCGTTACTATTGCTACTGCTGCTGCCACCACCACAGGCATTATGCTAGACATGCCCTGAGGGTGCCAGCCAGTGGAAGAAAGAAGCATAAATCATACTAAGATGGGCCCTGTGAGGAGGAGGCTCAGTGCACGGAGGACAGCCTCGTATGGTGAGAGGCCTCACTCAGAGAAGGATGGGGAGAGGGTAATTTCAGGAGACGGGGTGGCACCTGCATAGGCACAGAGGCTGGAAAGGTCCATGGTGGGCTCTGAGCTGGGAGCAGCTCGGGTGTGTGTGTGTGAGTGTTTGGAGGGGAGTGAGGAGGAATAAGGGAATGTCCAAGAGAGTGGGTGGGCTGCAGGATGGAGAACAGGTAAGCGCACGTTCTCCTCTGCCTTCAGCAGGAGTTCAGGAATGAATAAGGCTACACATATTTCTAGGGGATTCTTCTTTTAACTGCCAAATAAATAGTTTTGATGTTTAAGTGTTTGTTGTTTGAGACCTAGAAGCCTGGCCCAGGCTGACTAGGCTGAGTGCCCCAACCCTGCAAACAATGAGAAAAGCAAACAAGCAAAAAGTATGCAGACCAAAGGTGAACTGGAGGAGATCTTTTTTCCTTTCTTTCTCCTTTCAATGTCTGAAAGGACTGGTCTCCAAAGTCTATATTTCAAACTAAAAGAACAGTCAGTTTTAACTTCTAAATCCTGGCAGAGAAGAAACATCACCCCTTTTAGAGAGAGAAAAAACACATCACCCGTAACTTTCAGCAACATTTTTGCCAGGAGCTTTCAAAATGATTCCTTCAGGGAAGCCAAGAGGAGCCCTCAAAAGGTGAAAAAACTCGCAGATACATCTGGCTTCTTGGAAACTGCAGCTGGCCTAAAGGCGGTGGAGGCGGTGGGCTGGGCCTGGCTGTCCACACTGCTTCTCCACCCCGTGTTTGCAGGCAGCAGCTGTTTGTGTTTACCACTTACTACCTTGAAGCAAGCAGAGTGGGAACTTAGTTTTCAGTCTCCCCCAGTGACTGCCTTTCTCCTTTTCCCCAGCTTCCTGGATCCCTCTCCCAAAGCAACAAAATGCCCTGCTTGTCCCTGAGTTAAAGGAATCCAATCACCCAGAAAGGGAGACTTTATGAGCTTTCTGGGAGTTCTGGGCGGATGGAAGGGATTAAAGTAAGGTGTGCTTTATGTCTTTTGTAGTTTACTCTCCTGATGCCTTATGGGGAAGCCAATTCCCCACTTTAGGACAGGTCGCGTCTTCCTCTCGGTGGGTTCTGTTTTGCTTTCTTCCCTCACGGTTTTTTGTAAGGTGGAGGGAGGACACAGTAAAACTCCATTTCAGACACATCATAAAACTCGGAGAGGCTGCCCTATGGCAGCTTCAAGCAGGTTGGGTGTGCCCACTATCCCAGCTGCTCCTCTTTGGAGTGGTGCGAATTAAGAGAGATTTCCAGCAATTCTGTCACTATACTCTGAGACTGTAGCAGAGGGACACAGCTCAGTCCTACTTTCTCCAGGATTGGCCGATCTCCCATTAGTTTGGTGAATTTCTTCTTTTGTTAAGGATATTCAAATTCTATGATATAGTTAAATATAAAACAGGATATTCTCCTAAAATATCTTGCTAATGATTTTTTAAAATTTCTTTACCATAGGCGCTCATATCATACAATCCAACTGAAGAAAAATTTACAGCCCAGATCCTGCATTTCATGGATGAACCAAACCATAACCCTCCCAGAGTTTTCAGACAGGACAACAAGCAAGTCACGGAGGAAGTACAATTGAACAATAAACATACTAAAAGATGCTCCATCTCTCTAGTAGTCAAACAAACAGAAACAACAAGTAGGTATCATTTTCACTGAAAAGATTCACAAAGATTGAAAAAAAAATTAACTGCCAGCCTGGGAAATAGTATGAAGGACCAAGAATTCACAGACACTACTGTGGGTGTGCAAACTGATATACTCCTGACATGTTGTTTGGGAATCCACGTGAAAACTGAGACATGCTCAGTTTTCTAATCTAATCAGCCACTAATATCACCTCAGGAGTGCAGGCTACTTCCTTTTATTGTGCTTCACTTTACTGGACTTTTCAGATACTGCATTTTTTACAAATTGAAGGTTTTTAGCCACCCTGTGTCCAACAAATCTATTGATTTCATCTTTCTAAAAGTATGTGTTTACTTCATGTCTTGTTTTGGCAATTCTCACAATATGTCAAAAATGTTTATTATTAGAAAAAAGTCATTTTATCATAAAGACATTTGCACTAGATCATTTATCACAGTTCAATTTACAATCACCAAAATGTAGAATCAACCTAAATGCCCACCAACCCAGGAATGGATTAACAAGCTGTGGTATACATATGCCATGGAATACTATTCAGCCATTAAAAATATGGAGACTTTGCATTTTTTGTATTAGCCTGGACAGAGCTGGATTACATTCTTCTTAGTAAAGTATTACAACAATGGAGAAGCAAGAATCCAATGTACTCAATACTAACATGAAGCCAGTAGATGATCTAATACATGCCCACACAAGATAAAAACTCAATTCAATTCAAGGTGAGGGGTGGAGGAATGACAGAGCCAGGAGAGGGAGGAGAAAGGGGAAGGGGTGTGTTCCCACTTAATGGGCACAATGTTAAGGTGTATGATACACCTCTTGGGGGTGGGACACAATTATAAAAGGGGCTTTACCAAAAAATTTGCAACAATTGTAACCTAATTCTTTGTACCCTCAAATTAACCTGAAACAATAATAAAAAAAAATTAGGAAAACATTTTTCATTATTACATATTATCATATCTGTTATGGTGATCTGTAGTGATCTTTGATATTACTATTTTAATTGTATTGTGAATATACAATACAATACTGTGATAAATAGTAATTAAAATATTACTGTTTTAATTGCGCCCATATAAGATGGTAAACTTAATTGGCAAATGTGGTGTGTGTTCTGACTGCTCCACTGATGGGCTATTCCCCCATCTTCCTCCCTCTCCCCTGAGATATAGCAATATTAAAATTGGTCAGTTAGAAGCCTCTAAGTGTTCTACAACAGCCTCTCAGTGTTCAAGTGAAAGGAAGAGTCACATATGTCTTATATAGAATCAAAACCCAGAAATGATTCAGCTTAGTGAGAAAGACATGTCAAAAGCTGAGTCTGTCCAAAAGCTAGTCCTCTTGAGGCAGTTGGTCAAGTTGTGCATGCAAAGGAAAAGTTCTTGAAAGAAATTGAAAGTGCCACTCCAGCGAACTCACGAATGATAAGAAGTGCAACAAACAGCTTTATTGCTGATAGGGAGAAAGTTTGAGCCATCTAGATAGAAGATGAAACCAGCCACATTCCCCTAAGTCAAAGACCAGGCAAAGGCCTGACTCTTCCATTTTATGAAGGGTGGACCAGGCCTAGTGGCTCACACGTGTAATCCTAGCACTTTGGGCGGCTCAGTTGGGAGAACTGCTTGAGGCCGTGATTTTGAAACTAGCCAGGACAATAGAAAGACCTCATCTTTACAGAAAAGAAAGAAAACAGAAAGAAGGAGAGGGAGAGAGAGAGAAAGAGAAAGAGAGAAAGAGAAGAAGGAAGGAAGGAAGGAAGGAAGAAAGGAAGGAAGGAAGGAAGGAAGGAAGGAAGGAAGGAAGGAAGGAAGGAAGAAAGGGAGGGAAATTATAAAGGCTGAGAGAGGTGAGGTTGATTGATTAGGTTTAAGGAAAGGCGCCATCTCCCTAACATCAAAGTGCAAGGAGAAGCAGCAAGTGCTCATGAAGAAGCTTCAGCAAGTTATCCAGATGCTCTAGCTAAGATCACCAATGAAGGTGGCCACACTGAACAACTGATTTACCATGCAGACAAAATCGCCTTCTACTGGGAGATGATGCCAACTAGAACTTTCATAGCTACAGAGAAATCAAGGTCTGACTTCAAAGCTTCGAAAGACAGGCTGACTCTCTTGGTACAGGTTAATGCAGGTGGTGACTTAAATTTGAAGCCAACATTCATTTACTATTGCAAAAATCTTAGGGCTCTTATGAATTATGCTAAATCTACTCTGCCTATGCCAGATAACAGCACATCTGTTTATAGCATGGTTTACAGAATATTTTAAGCCCACTGTTAAGACATACTGCTCAGGACAAAAGATTCTATTCAAAATATTACTGCTCATTGACAATGCATGGAGATGGGCGAGGAAATTAATGTTATGTTCATGCCTGCCAACACAACATCCATTCTGCAGCCCATGGATCAGGAGTGATTTTGGCTTTCAAGTCTTATTTAAGAAATACATTTCATAAGGCTATAGCTGCAGAAAGTACTTTCTCTGATGGACCTATGCAAAATAAACTAAAAAACTCCCGGAAAGGATTTACCATACTAGATGCTATTAAGAACATTTGTGATTCATGGGTGATTTTGAGGAGTTCAAGGCTTCAATGGAAAAAGTAACTGCAGATACGGTGGAAATAGTAAGAGAACTAGAATTGGAAATGGAGCCTAAAGATGTGATTGAGTTGCTGCAATCTCATGATAAATCTTGATGAAGATGGACTTCTTATAGATGGCAAAGAAAGGGATTTCTTGAGATGGGATCTATTTCTGATGAAGATGCTGTGGACATTGTTGAAATGACAACAAAGGATTTAGAATATTACATATACTTAATTGATGAAGTAATAGCAGTGATTGAGAGAAATGACTCCGATTTTGAAAAAAGTTTCACTGAAGGTAAAATGCTTTCAAACAGTATCACATGCTACACAAAAATTTTTCATGAAAGAAAAAGTCAAGGAGACAACTTTCATTACTCTCTTATTTTAAGAAATTGCCACAGCCACCCTAAACTTCAGCAGCAACCATCCTTGCATCCTTAAACATGGAGGCAGGACCTCCCACCAGCAAAGATTATGAGTTGCTGAAGGCTCAGATGATTGTCAGCATTTTTTAGCAATATTTTTAAATTAAAGTATGTATATTTTTAGACATAATGCTAAAAATATACATAATGATAACACACTTAATAGACTACATAATGTAAGCATAATATTTATATGCACTAGACAACCACAAAACTTGTGTCTCACTTTGTTGTAATATTTGCTTTATTGTGGGGGTTTGGAACTGAGCCCATGGTACCTTTGAGGTATGCCTCTATGTCCTAAGGAGATAATTATTTAGAAAAGTTTGGCAATCTGGATATAAAAGGATATTCATTACAATTTTTTTAATGATAGTAAAACACAGAAAAAACCTAAATGAACAATTGGGAAATGCATAATGGATAATGGCACAGTGGTTTAATGGAATATTATAAGGGTGTCCATAAGGTTTGCATCCAATTTAAAATAATTATTTTAAATTGCACATGAACTTTATGTATACCCTGTATATAGCTACTATAATTAATGGAGTCAGTCTTTATGTATGTAACTAATTTCTGAATGAAAACAGAAAGGTCACCCAGCCAGTATAGTAAGATTTTGTTTTCTAAAAATGGCACATGTAGGTATAATGTATATATTCCAAGAGAGATCTGGGGAATTGCTCACCAAAATGTTTTTTCTCTCAGCTATATGATTTAAGTGGACTTTTCCATTTTTCCTTTGTATTTTCAGCTTTTTTTTTTTTTTTTAATTAGAAAAAAATAACAAGAATTTTATTTTCATTTTTGGAGGTAAAAGAATCCCAAATCTTTTTGGGGATTTGACTAATCTCAAACTGTGAGTAGCAATTCTCATGAATTGTATTCAGCCTGGTTCTGCAGTTTTTGGCCAGGGCTGGGTTTGAATCCACCACCTCTGGCATATGGGGCTGGCGCCCTATTCAGTCTGGTTCTGAAGAAGTATTTTCCAGAAAGACAACTGGGGCCTATTGATATTAGAAAGCATTTGTTAGTGTCAGGGATAGAAGAGGGTGAATGGAAACCCCCAAGAGGACATGGGTGGACCAAAATTGGAGAATCTAACACTCTAAAGCCTAAGGCCCACTTTACTTTCTGTTGTTTTCAGAATCAGAATCAAGCTAACAACAAAATGAGGAGAAAGACTTTTCAGGCAAATCTTTGGGTTCTACATAATACATGTATTAATGCAAACTTAAAATGCTCAGTCTACTTTAAGGATATTGGAGCTAATCTACCACTCAATAAAATTTGTATTGGTGGTTTCTTTATGTAATTCAGAGTTAAACAAAAAACTTGTGTCTCTGAAAACAAGCAATATAATAAACAAGACTTCAAAACACAACCACAGCAGCCCCACGGGAGCAGGAGCGCCGCCCCTACCAGTTGGTAGAAGGGTCCATGGCAGCTGCCCACACCCTCCAGTGACAGGATGGGGTCCTCTTCACTATGCATTACAGTCTCCATGTTGGTCAGAGAGCTCACTTTACTAGATTTTTTCCTAAATGCCACAGGCACTCAGATACTACTCTAATAGTGGGGTAACTGAGTTGTACATAGGCATGTCAGATCTCAGAGTTGAACTGGGACTCCCAAGTCAAAATTCATTTCCAAGTCAGCTGTTTTTTTTTTATTTTTCTTACTCAAATCATGAGTGAGCCTAGAGGCTAGCCCACAGTTTCCCAAGGTTCAACCTATCTTACTTTCTCACCAAACAGCACAAAATCTTTGGATTTCTAAGCTTATGAGTAGCCAGGTATGAAATATTTCATTTTTCCAGTTTAAAACATTTACTAGAAGATGCAAACATTCTTAAAATAGGTATCCTGCTTATATACTACCACAGATAGTAGTGACTATGGCTCCTTTTTCTAATATCCTTTATAAATTTACAAGTAATCTCTTTGTCAAGAAAACATTGCCATCATAGTCAACAGCTCTAAATCATTTTTTATTCCATAGAAGTGGTGATGAGAAAGATCATGTTTCTTTGCTTAGTATCACAAGTGGTTCCTATAGTACGTAATTTAAGTACATCCCTCGGAAACCCATGGGCTTGGGGGTACCTGACACAGTTATACCAGTGGGACAGCCTGCACTGCTCAGAAACTATTAGAACTATGCTTCTAGAAACATAGCTATATGGATACAGGGAAGGTCTTCCTGAGCCATTCCCTTTGCCCCCCTTACTCCTGCTGCCAACAACCAGACAATGACCCAGGCCCCTCCCCCAGTGCCCCACTCTCTGGGCTGTTAGGACCTGGAGCCACCTCTGCTTCCAGATTTTTATCCTGTCTGCTGTTGATTCCATAGCTGCTTGGAAACCCACCTTCCTTAACCCTGGTCCTTCACCTAATCTTGCCATAGTGTCAGTGTAAGTCTTCTCTGGCAGATCTGGTTATCAAGGGAGGAGGAGACAGGAGAAGAAATAGGCATACCTCTGTGGCAACATCCTATCCCCATCTCTAGTATTTCCCACAAGCCCTCCCCTCCACTACCCCATCCCCTACACCTACACACACAGAGGCCCAGGACGGCTTTTGGGACAAAATGCCAAGGAAGTAACTCTGCTGGTTCATTTCCTTTCACTAAAATGCAGATAAGGATTATTTCAGTCCTTTGCAATCCACCCTTGCTACCAATGTATTACCTTATCTTTCACTATGAGGTTAAGTGGGGTGATCATAATGCAGCATTTAAACTTTTTAAAGGAGTACTATGGCAGCTATGCCAAGACACCAGTTGCAAACTAGGACTGTCCTCAGAAATTGGGATATGTGGCCAGGTGCAGTGGCTCATACCTGTAATCCTAGCACTCTGGGAGGCTGAGACAGGTGGATTGCTTGAGCTCAGGAGTTTGATGTTGCTGTGAGCTGTGATGATTCCACAGCACTCTACTCAGAGTGACAGAGTGATACTCTGCCTCAAGAAAAAAAAACAAAAAACAAAACTGGGATATGTGTTCATCCTGGGTCTAGCGAAACAACCCAACATATAGAGAGGTTAGGAAGAGGCCCAGAGCAGGCGGTTTTGCTCTCAGCTTGCTTTCTAACATTGCAAATAATAAAAATCTTAGAAACATCCAATGGGCTGTGTGGCTGTTTCAGAACTTCCCTTCAGGCACTGAGGGAATGTCTCATGATTATATTCTGTAGGTTAGACATGGAGAGAAATAGCACCACCCTTCCCCGCCCCCCTAACCCCTTCCCTGGGCCCCACCAGATCACTGCCAGCTAAAAGTAAAAGCAAGGGACACTGGCAGGCTAGTTCTTGGGATCCACAGAAAAGATAAAGGAGTGAATGGATTCAGGCACAGGCCTGGAAGAGCCTCAGAGAACTTATACTGGTAGGTGTCACAGCAGTTCTGGAGCGCCCTCTCTAAACCCTTCCAGGTGACAATAAGGTAGCAAGTGGGCTGAGAGGAGACGGGGGAAGAGTCCAGGCCCATGCCCAAGAGTACAGTGAGGGGAGTCTGTCCTGGCATCCAGAGGTCCTACTGAATATAATGTCTCACATAAAAGAGGGGTCAGTTAGGGCCTAGAAACCTAGAAGCTTCTTTTGGCAAGAGAGTTCTATAATCCGAACAACTATCTTCCATGTGAACACTTAGAGCAGTGGTTCTCAACCTTCCTAATGCCTCCGAATGCCGTGACCCTTTAATAGAGGGTACAGGCAAAACTTACTAAATGCAGAAAACAAATGCCTACATACAGTAACTGAGAAAATGCCATGAAGGCTACGTTGAACAGTTTGATGAGAATATGTCAGATTGTATATGAAACCAGCACATTGTACCCCTTGATTGCACTAATGTACACAGCTATGATTTAACAATAAAAATAAATAAATTAAAAAAAAATACAGTTCCTCATGTTGTGGTGACCCCCAACCATAGAATTATTTTCGTTGCTAATTCATAACTGTAATTTTGCTACTGTTATGAATTGTAATGTAAATATCTGACATGCAGGATGTATTTTTCTTGTTACAATGGGGTTGCGACCCACAGGTTGAGATCACTGGCTTAGAGCCAACTCATTGGTCAGAAGGAAGAGTTAGGACAGGTGTTTCCGTGTGGATAAGGAGTGGACTGATCACTTCCCAGGTTCTGGCCAGCTTTCAGAATGTATCATAGGAGGCCTCAGACCTGGTCACAGGGAAAATAAATTCACTTTGGCCAGCATTGCAATTGATAATTACGCAGAAATATAGCATCACATAGTTGTTTAAACCCTCTTGTTACTCTGTACATTCTCATGCAGTATCACCTTTAATCAAATCTATTGCTCATTCATTAATCAAATCTATTGCTCATCCACATTCATGGCTCAATTATCAACTATAGGGAGATGACTTTCAAATGTTTTTTCTATAGCCTAGACCTCTTCATTGAGCTCTGGAACTCTTATAATCTTCCTGGAATGTCTTTTCAGTGTTTCAAAGAGGCCTCAAACTCAATGTAAAGTACAAAATCAGCCTTTGAATTTACTCTCTTCTCTTTGGCCCTACTCCCATTATCCCTGTACAGAAAACCCAGAATATCACCCCCAGCCAACTGTATCTGCCTTGTAGCAGGATGCCCTAATTCATTCCCTGTGCTCCAGCCAAAGTGACCTTTCCCACAAGCAAAACTCATCACCTAATCCTACCCCTTGCTTGAAACAAACCAATGGCTTCTCTTTGCTTACTGAGTCTCCAAGCTAACCCTGTGCAGACACTTCCTCTCCACGTGCTGTGTGCACATTGGCTCCTCCCATGGCGTCCTCCCCTCTAACCAGGCTCCGGCTCCTCCCCATGGCGTCCTCCCCTCTAACCAGGCTCTGGCTCCTCCCTATGGCGTCTTCTGCTGTAACCAGGCTCCGGCTCCTCCCCATGGCATCCTCCCCTCTAAGCAGGCTCTGGCTCCTCCCCATGGCGTCTTCCCCTATAACCAGGCTCTCACTCCTCCCCATGGCGTCCTCCCCTCTAAGCAGCTCCAGCTCCTCCACATGGCGTCCTCCCCTCTAAGCAGCTCCGGCTCCTTCCTATGGCATCCTCCTCTCTAAGCGGCTCTGGCTCCTCCCTATGGCATCCTCCCCTCTAAGCAGCTCCGGCTCCTCCCCATGGCATCCTCCCCTCTAACCAGGCTCCGGCTCCTCCCCATGGCGTCCTCCCCTCTAACAAGGCTCCGGCTCCTCCCCATGGCGTCCTCTCCTCTAACCAGGCTCCGGCTCCTCCCCATGGCGTCCTCCCCTCTAACCAGGCTCCAGCTCCT